>CM067371.1:117991560-118124854 GCA_034401795.1 Chaetoderma sp. LZ-2023a
ACAAATGGTAGGTGTCTTCATTTCAAATCCAGATCTGTGCAACCGGAAGGTTATCAGGAAACCCCCATAAGACATCTTTGACTCTCTTTAACTACATCAGTGGTGTCTGTCCTTAAAACTAAAACAACAGCGATCTTAATTCCAACGTAGGTGGCTTTGTCAAAAATAATAAACATTTGACAAACTCAGACGGACTGACAGACAGACAGACATTCTAGTTTTGTGTCTCAATTAAAAATTGGTTTTGTGTCTTAGCCCTGCAATTAGGTTTGCTTTCATCTATCTGAGATTCCTGTGGCACTATAATATGAAGTATGCTAATTTCCTGAGATTTCCAGAGAGCGCGTGTTGTCTGAACATTTTGCTGCTTCTTGATTTATTGGTAGGTTTTCAACTATACACCTGTGCAAAAGTTAAGCACCAGCAAAAACAATAGAACGTAGAAACATGATGGTACAACTAGGCTGCCATACTTTTTGTCCCCGCGTTAGCTGACATAATTCCAAGTGCGCAATGCACATGCATGCATGACTTCACGCCGCTTGATGTCCGTGCGTGGCGGGAAACAGCACACGTGTTCAGTTATGTAAAAGTCCTGTTTGAGGTGTAGAACATTACATACAGATTTAGGCGACAAGATTAGGAATTTTGTGTTCATGACCGTGGTTTATTTGTACAGAGAGAATTAGCTCTTGATTGTGAACCGCTATGGCAAGACGAAGGTTAAGTGATCGTGTGAAATGGCAAATCATAGGCATGCATACCACTGGTATGTCATGCAGAGAGATTGGCAGACAGCTGAACATTAACCATACTGTAATCAGTCGTTTGATTGCAAAACATGGGCAAACTAACGAGGTGAAGGACAGGCCTAGATCTGGAAGACCGAAGAAGACTACTGCCCGTGATGATCGAGCCCTAGTACGCCTTGTTAGGAGATCTCCATTCACCAACAGCAGAGTGCTCAGCCAGCAATGGGAAACGCGCAATAGAGTGTCAATGTCTACCGTCAAAAGGAGACTGTATGCTGCTGGCATGAAAGCTAGGAGACCTGTCAGACGTCCTCTCCTCACTGCACACCACAAAGAGGAGCGTCTGAGGTGGTGCAACGAAAGAAGACACTGGAACGTGAGATCCTGGAGACGGGTACACTGGTCCGATGAAAGTCGGTTCCTGCTTCATGCCACAGATGGTCGAACTCGTGTATGGAGGTCCAGACGCACGGCGTACGACCAACGTAACATCATGGAAGAAGTTCCATTTGGTGGAGGTTCCGTTATGATATGGGGGTGCATCTCATTTGATTGTAAGCTGGATCTGTTGACTGTACCTGGAACACTAAATGGACAAAGATATCAAGATTCCGTACTGGATAGAGTTGTGGTCCCTCATTTTGTAAATCATGCACCTGGAACCCACCCTATATTCATGGATGACAATGCCCGACCACATCGTGCTAGAGCTGTGCATGAATACCTCCGCCAGAATGCCATCGAAACCCTACCATGGCCAGCAAGGAGCCCTGACATGAACCCTATTGAGCATATCTGGGACATTCTGGGAAACATGGTGAGAAGGAGGGATCCTCCTGTGCAGAACCTACAGGAATTAACAGACGCACTCCATCTTGAATGGCAACGAATACCACAATGGCGTATCAGTCGGTTGGTGACCAGCATGAGACGTCGTGTCCAGGCCGTCATCCAGGCACAAGGTGGATATACCCGGTATTAATAATGACAGTCTCAAACTCGTGCACAGATGTTAAACTTCGTTTTCAGACACCATTAATGACAATCTAGCCACGTGTGTCAACTGTAGGGCAATAGTTGTCAGTTGTGTCAACGTAACCATATTCAGGCCTCGTTTTCAAGTTCAAACAAAAACATACAGTGTTTCCCCACCATCATAATCAGCATTCCTCTAGTTGCATTATTACCTCTTGCACTAAGATGGATGGGTACATAAATGTTTATGCTATTGCTTTCTTCATAGCACATGAATATACCCTCGCATGTGCGTAAAAATAGGGTGGTGCTTAACTTTTGCACAGGTGTATATTATATCCGGGATTATTTACCCAATTTTGTAAATTTATTATGTAACACCGTGTATAATTGTTAGCAACAGAAGCAAACTCTAACTATATAACAGGAGGAGAGTGTAACTATAATATTTAGTGGACCTTTGCAGGCTTATCCATCTATCATATTACGTCATAATCAACTACGTGACGTGTAGGATGACGTCATAATCATGATGTCATGAATGATTCGATATAGTTCGTCTTTAATGCTTAATGGTCCAACACGTATGAATTGTGTCTTTATCATTTAATAAACATCCTGTTTAATATTTTGAAACTAATTTGACTGGACGCTGTTGCTGCCTATGGCAGCAACGCGCCCTGTCAAATTAGTTTCAAAATATTTAACAGCTTACCTGTGTAGTTTTCCGGGAAATTCAGAGATCGATCGACCCCCAACACGGACGATGTGTGGGTGGAGCTTAGGTAGAGATGGGCGGGGCATAGCTAAAGCTGAAAAGGTCCAGTATAATAAGTTGATCATTCACTCATAAAGCATCAAGTTAAACTCGCCTGCTCAGAGAAAGTAATTTGTTAACTGTTGTAAATGTTAAAACCCTTTAACACTCATATCAGCCAAAAATGGCTTCTACAGTGGTCTTGAAAAATGTCCATTTGCAGACCACGAGTAGACTATTTTTTTTAATTTACCACTGGAATGACTGGCTCGATAACCGAGCCAGTCATTCCCAGTGGTAAATTTAAAAAAATAGTCGTTTTTAATGAGAAAAATTGAATTTTTTAAAACAAATTTGCGGGTTAAAGAGTTAAATCTATTCAGCTCATAATTGTGAGCAGATATTCTCGACTTGTATCCATTGGAGAATACTTCTTAGCTTTTCTTCGGTCTACCCTTCATTATTTTTCCATTTGTAAATGTCATCTGATAATTTCGTCCAGTTGTCTGTGACAGATATATCCCACAGATTCCTCGTTTATTGCTTCTCGGAGAATTGGACTGTTCTGCAGGTGACATCTTTGAGAAGAGTTTTGTTCTTCAGTGAATCATAAAAGGCTGGAGGAAACTGTGCCAGAATAGCAATCTGATGTGATTTTATTGTCCGTTCCCATGAACTCCTCCTACAGTGTCACATGAAATAGAGGATGATGTGTTAATGACGGGGAAAATGCTAATTGCACACCCGGGGAATGTCACTAACGCAGTGACAGGTGGGCAACTTTAGAGTAATGTACAGTACAGCTCAGAAATAAGTTAATGAGACATACATATATGCAAGCTAAAATAAATTTTGCAAATTTTAAATATTTTTATTACAATGTAAAAAGGCTTAGTATTCTATTAATGCATACAATTTTTTATGCACAAATTCTGACTATGTCACCCATATTTGTTATGTTTTTGTTGCTCTGTATTATTAGAAAAGTTTCCTACATTTGTTTACGGATTACTGAGATTGGAGGGAACTCAGAAAATCTTAAATATGTCTAGACAGTCACCGAAAATAGTGGCACCAGTGTGCCGCGAGCCCCCATGTAGCCTCAAAGAACAAGACCTAACAGTGGCGAGCACTGATCAACAATCATTTATAGAGCTGATATCAAACAAATTAATCAGTTGCCGACATCGCTATGATTATGTAACGCAATAGCCTACTAAATACTCTGGCGTTCTCATGAAATTTGTTAGTTCTGCTTATGTTTGCAATTTTAATATTCGTGAAAATCATAATTTACTATTGAGTGGTCACATAAGAAACGCTGTTCAGGTGTGGAATTGCCACACTAGAACCATATTATGCACATACTTCTGCATATTAAGTTTTGAGATTTACCAGGTATTGGGTCTTTAACATGTTTCCAAAACAAAAATGTACTGTTGAATGCTTTGAAGATAGATTGGATTCCTCCATTATCTCGCTTGACAATTTGACTGTTTGCAATATCAGCTAGCAAAATAGCATAAAAACAACAAACTTACATTAATAATGATTCACTTGGACAATCTCTTTGGTGCAAAATATAACAATATTATATATGGGAACCAGTCTGGTCTGACATATGTTCACCCTTCAGGATACAATATGGTTACCTAAATAATATACGTTTTAACATGGGATTTTAGATTTTAGTTATTTTCTGTATTTCACTGCATCTAATAAACTAGTAATGGGTATGAAATATACATGCAAATAAATATTGATATGGATTTTTTTGTTGTGTTGTATATAGATATTAATCACGGATATATTTTGATTTTGAGATGGTTTGTAAATAGATAGTAATTATGACTTTACTGTTTAAAGTATTTTTGATCCTTGGGACGTATTCTGATTGCGTATTCTGATTGCGCTCATCTACAAGAAGTTTAAAATTGGTTATTTAGATGAATAATCATGACAACCGATTTTTGTAACTTTTAAAATTTGTAAAGATAGATGAATTTTATCATCAATCCAGGTTTATTTATATTATATTTGTGAAATTATGACAGAATTGGTGAGGCCTTTGAACTTCTAAAATAGTTTCTTACTGAAGCAGTAGTAGTAGTGTCGGGGTCAAAATGATACCACCTCCCTCAACTAACCGCCGTTCATTGATCCGTGGCCCCCACCGCCCTCTCAATCCCTGGGGCATAGAAATTTGAGACATGTGATGTTCGTGGTCGAGATGGGAGCTGCTGACATGGAAATAAAACTACCGTGCAGACCCCACTGTCCGGGAGAATGTCCTCAGGATACCGGCCAGTGGCCGGCCTCTATTCTGTGTAGGCTCAGTCGCATGGGCATTATGGGACCACCCATAGGGGCTTCCATCTACCTTGACAACGCTCAGCTTGGAGGAGGCTAAAGTGATTAGCATGTGAACCACGACAGACTCTGTCATGTTCACATGTTACGCAGAGAATTTGGTGCTGAGCAGGGTCTCCAGCAGACATCCACGGCCTACCCTCTCCACCCCATAGAAGTGGCAGACAGACTCGATCTTTTTACGTGGGTGAAAGCGGTCGTAAATGTTTCTCTGCAAGGGGTCGACCCAAGGATTGTACTGGGGGTCATCCCAGAAGTGGACCCACTTGACATCCAATATCATGGCAGTCTCAGCGCCCTGTGCCACAGCTGTAGACGCCAACACAAGCAGTATGATGAGAATCATGGCTATATATGAAGAGTTAAACTGAAAAGAGTGAACCCCTCGAGAAATATCTGTGCCAGATCGAGCCCTGTTCCATATGGATCGATAGTGATCTTCATCCCCTCAGGGGCAGGGGCTAGCTGCTTTACTCTGCCGCCGGCTAAGAAACGTAGCTCTAGGACTATATGAGTCGTTTGCGGGCTAGTGAGTCCGACTCGCTGAAGCAGTTTAACAGCACCCTTGACTTTGGAGACATGTGACACCCCATCTACCTGTAGGGTGTCTCCTGGAGGTTAACAGCTTCTTTTGGTCCATCGAATGGACGACGCAGCAGGGGTTTTCCGCCTGTAACCCCGATCCGGTGACCCAACCTCGTCGGGGAGACACTTTCACCTATGTAGGTGAGGAAGGATGATCCCCGATTGTAGAGCTTGCGAACTGTCCCATCCTTTTTCACAACAGTGGAGAGGGGAGTAACCTCTATGTCAATGACTGCGGGAGGCCTATATAGGGGCAGCCATGTTTGCCAGTCACCCCCAGGTCCAGCGCGGTACCACACTTCATTCTTCTCAAATATGAACTGCAGGTTTTTTGCCAGGGTCAATAGCAGGCCATCATGGGCCATCGGCGGTGCACCGCTCGAATAGGGTTTGACCAGATGAAAGCTGAGGTCGTTATTTAGGGTGTTGATGTCTGCCACCTCTGTATCCGAGAGCTCAATCAACGGGTCGAGGATGTACTTCCTCTTCGGGAGATCGTACCGAAACACGATCTTGTGGCCATCTATGTTGTGACCCAGGCGCTCCTTCATCACATCCTTGAGGTCTGTGAGCAGCTCCACCCCATCACCACTAATGGGGTGGAGGGAGAATGCCTTTGAGCTTGCTTCGTACTGTAGGGCGAATGACTTGCCATCGCTCTCTTCCACCTTGGCAGCATCAACTGTGTACACATCTGCCAGGTCAGCAAGACCAGTCGAGTGAGCAAATATGGGTTCCATAGCACGCTATAGAAGGGGTTTAAACAGGAGATATAACCATGCCGATTGTCCGACTGCTGCTCTCCGGTGGTGAGAACGTAATCTCACCCTCTCTAGAGGGGAGACTGGTGGTACAGTACCGTGTAGAATGGGTCCTCTTCGAGGTTCCCCGCTCTTCAAGGTGCCCCGCTGGGGCACAACATACATACACGCCGATGTGCTACATCAACCTCCGGGCAATGCACACAGCACCTCACTGGTAGAAGTCGGCCGGGACGTGATAGAGTATCTCCAAGGTGCCAACAGCAACCTATGGAAAGCTATCAATCCTAGCCTGTTCACACCTGTAAATCACCTGTTTGACAGCCCCTCCATTAACATATATGCCAGCACGGATGGGATATCGGATGCCCATTTAGAGTTTACACTCTTATTACTCCTTGATCTGACGACAACATGATATCATACCAGGAATATCTGACCTTTGCCGAGATGATGAAAGAGGGTTGCCCCTTCATGACCCCTGCACAAAACGGACAGATGCTCGCACTGCAACAAGAAGGAGAGAGCGACTACAGCGGGAGAGCCGGTATCAACAGAACGCAAGCATTGCAAGGAGGCGAAGGAACAGTGAAGCTTCCAAATACTGGCAGGACCTCCTGAAGAAGAGTAAGCGGGACGCAGGAGTCTTGACAGACGGCGATGAGCCAGATGTCTTCACATACGACGATGAGCCAGATAGATGTCTTCACAGATGAGGATGAGCCAGGTGTCTTCTCAGACAAGGATGAGCCAGAGGTCATACAGTGGGAAGAGGAGATGGCACAGAAGTGTAAGACCAAGAAAGCCATTCAGCGGCGGACCTACTATTTTGCTGATAAGGTGAAGTTCCAGATGTCACGTCTCAGAAAGCTACTGCCACCCGACATAGTGCTGGATGACCACTGTCTAAGAGACGTCTGTCTCAACACCCGCAAGCTGGTACGGTTCGCCAGGCTCTCCAAAATGAACCCTTCTATGACTCATGAGCAGATTCTGCAGGTGATGCCGGTTTAAGCCTCCAGATATACTATGGCAAAATCAGAGTGGCGGAAGCAACCAGAATTATACCCCTCCCTGACTGCTGACGAGGGTGGTACCATCCATGGCTGGTGACTCCAGCAGATAGATACCATCAGGCAGAATCTCGTCCGTGAGGCAGAAAAGTACAGCAGAACGCGCAGGCGATATAACACAGCATACAACGTCCTCGCGTGTACAACCACTGCTGCGGGTGTGATTGGAGCCAGTGCTGGTGTGGCAGCTGTGGCCACTCTCGCTACAGGGGTGGGTGCCCTTGTCGCCATCCCGCTGGGTGGCGTGACACTAGCCGCCACTGTCTTGACCACGGGCTTGGGGGTGGGGCAGCGGCAGATCACAATGAGGCTGCAGAAGCATGCTAAGTACGTGACACTGGCACAGAGTATGCTACAGACTATCGACGAGTCTGTCAGCAAAGCTCTCGAGGATGGCCAGGCCACCGATGAAGAGTACCCCCATATATTGAAGGTCCAAGCCCTGTACCGCACGGAGAAACCTAAAGTGCGACAGCAATACCTCAAAGGCTCCAGCGGGCGGGTTGATATGGAGGAGCTAAAAAACGAGATGTTACGGCGAGGTCACCTCGCCGGTCTATGAAGTCTAGACGACTACAAATAGTGTGCTGCGGTAGCTTTAAGAACACCAGTATAGATGGCCTTACCACTGAACCGCACGACAGTCATTCGGAGCCAACTGCCCCTCCTGGGTACACCCTTGACTGGCCTGAGAGGTCTACTGGAGCTAACACCGTTCTCCATCACAGTGGATGGACGGTCCCGAACCAGCTTCTCCATCAACCCACGACCGCTGACCAACCGCCCCATCACCATCAAGGATGTGAAGCAAGGTTATACTTGGATGGCTGCTCCAAGCCTCTCATACTGGAATCAGCAGCTGAACTTTGCCGTGTGGTGTGCCACGGCAGAATGTGGAGTAAGTTCCACCCTGCTTCACTCCTATTCTGGTACTCCTGAAGCTGTGCTCATCACCAGCTGTCTCAGATTCCACGTGTACTTCACGGTGCGACGAATCCTCCATGAGCTGGGTGCAAGCCTCCCTGATACAAACGACTTCGACCCACAGCTCAACAGTCATAGCGTCTCAGTGGCCAGCAGACTACAGAGAGAGTTCAGTGCTCACCCAGACTATCGGTGGCATGGTGGTGACAACAGCGGCCTAGGGGTTATGTACGGTGACCAGAGACATGACTACTCAGGATTCCCCTATCGAACACCCCGACGAGTAGGCCGCTGGAAGACAGCGACATTCTCGTTCAATCCAGACTCCGACCATGGAGCGCTGGTGCAAAATATGCACATCACTGGCTTGCGGCAGGACTATCCAGATGTGTGGAAGTACTTTGTCCAACACACCACCTCAGGCCTCACACCAGCAGGAATCATTCAGATCAACCAGTCCCTGGAAGCACTGTGCTACTGCCTCCTTACAGCACAGACTAAGCTGCGTCATTCCATGGATGGTGTCAGCGGAGCAGAGGTCCAGGCCATGTTCATCAGTCTCGTTGAGGATATGATCATCATGGCAGACCCCAGTAGTCTTATTGCTAAGTTCCAGCAGGGGTTGCAGAAGGCCCATCACAAACTTGACATTGCTATTTCACCACACCTACGGTTGATTCCGAGTAACATGATCGTGAACATCGAGGACATCCAAGTCAGGGGCTATAACAACATGATGGTCGAGGGGAGTTCCCCCGGTGTCCACTTCGGCTTCAACACTTCTATCAATGCACCTACATGGTAGTACGGACCATACAGTCTTTCCGACCCTGACACTGCAGCCAGTCGACACGAAGCTTCCCATGGCAGCTCTGACCCTGACACTGCAGCCAGTCGACACGACACCGCTTCCCGTGGTAGCTCTACGAGTGTTGTCAGGCATAGCTATCATGCCTACTCCGCCGCTAGCAAATCAGCTATAAGACGATCCTGACTCTCTACAGTAGCAGTGGGGACAACGGTGGGACACTAAACCAGCTTGGCCTGCCCTACAGCCCCTATACATGCTGCCAACATGCACATGCAAGGGCTGGATGGTTCCACAGCACATCCTTTTTCCAGCTTGTAGTATCGCAGAGCCTTGTTTAGCTCTGAGTCAGGTGAGGCCATGGAGGTCTGCAACTGCTGGAACACATCTGACAGATACTCCCGATCCTTGTAGAAACCTTTAGCTCGCAGGAGCTGCTCGACGATACTCCCGCCCATGATAAGGTATTCGAGGAAGCAGATCTGCCCCTTACCAAATCCTAGATGGAGCTTCACAGCTGTCAGCTCCTCTGTCAGATCAGCACCGGAGAGCTGAGCGAGCTCATCTGGTGTCTTCTTGTAGTCCTTTAACTCCCTCCGGAAGACCTCATAGTACTTCTCGCATCGCGCGGGCCCGGACATGTTTAAGATGTCTCAATAGAGGGATGAATTTTCCTGAGTACCAACCCGGCCACCTGGCAGATGTAGACTGGAAAGATCTTATTAGCTCTCTCGATATGGGACGCATACATTTAACAGCATTGTATACTCAGTGCTTAAACAATGACGTCAATGGTACAGATCGTGAAGCAACTGCCCGAGAGCCAGGTGAGTCTTCAGAAGGCGGAGAACCTGCTGCGAACCAAGACACAAGTTACTGACCAAAGCAAAACCTCTGGCAGTCCATGTCGCCAGTAACGTGGCGGCGAATGTGGCCGTGGTGAAGATGACAGGGGGAAATGAGGTTCTTCCTGCCGCCACTGCGGCTGTCCTCGCTACAGTGGTGAGTGGGGTGGCCAGGCACTGTCTCTGAATAACTCACCCCCATCCCAAAGATCGCCCTCAGTACCTCCTACACTGTTGCCGCCAAGATCATGGGTGAACGTGTTACACTAACGAGGTTCTAGGGCTAGCAACGAGTGCAATGGCTGAGATCATCGTCGTCTACGTTTAACCCCTCTGAATAGTGAGAGATGGATCACGAGACCCCTGCAGCATATGAGGCATGGCGTGCCGGAGGCCGGTGTGTAGCCCATAGTCGAGCACGCGGACTGAGGATCGCCAATGCCCGGGAATGGTGGACCGCCCATAAAGCGTGCCCCTGCAGATAGGGGCAGTACCCTGAGCACTGCTACCTATTCCCTTGGCCGACTGTGTGGTCCTATGCCCAACTATTTCACTGGGGGTATGACTAGTAGGTTTAAGCTGTGTATATAGCACTACGACTCTGTCACTCACAGACCTAGAAAGCAAAGAGCTAGGCGATCTTGCTCACTTGGGCGAGGCACACCTCGGTTCAGAGGACACTGTTGCCCCTATCTCCTTCCTAGACTTCGATGAGAAGGGAGACCTGCGGGAGATCCGAGGTACCATCCTAGCCCGAGATCTCATCGGGAACACTGATACGGTAGGACAATTGGTCATTGACAAGGCCAAGACTGTATACAAGGGGATGGGCATCAAAGACAGGGCAACGATGCTGGGAGTCGATGAGGCTGGTGCCATCAAGGTTATGTCTAGGTCCTATGCACAAGACCTGGTTAAGGATCTCCTGAAACCACGGAGCTCATTCCAACAGGATGGAGAGAATCTCAGGGTACGCACCTTCGGCCTGAGCCATATCACTGTCGATAGCAAAACAGGTACTACTGCCAGCCTCCAGCTACCAGAGGTGAAGAAGTCAGGGTTGTTTGGTTTGCCGTTTAAGACCACAGGATAGTCATGGCTTCCCGTGCATGTATCATACAGATACTAGATGTGCTAGACACTGTGGATGCTGACACAGGCCCTCTACGCTATCTTCTCAGCTGCTGCTTGGATTTCATGCTTGCCGCCTCCATCGTATCCACCAGAGGTGCAGGATTCCCCGCTCTGCAGGCGAAAGAGCTGGTGGAGGAAGTACTGCCGTTTAGTCTCCCAGATATAGACGAGGCTACTGCCGACCAAGTACTAACCATCCTCCGCACGTATGTCTGTACCATTCGACAGTAGGCCGGGCGATGCTGGCCAGGTGGTGCTGATCATTGCCCCGTCAGGACATGGGAAAAACATCTTGCTGCGGGCTCTCCTGGCCGAACATCTACACTCTCAATACATCCTTCTGGTGTTTGACTCTGCCGCTGAGGTGGTTGACAGTAATGATCAATGGTACAATGGCCCAATCACCAAGACGCAGAACCTGCAAGCACTGATGGAGAAGCTGCTGGCAGCCCGACTGACAGAACCACTTGTTCTATTTATGGATTACCCTGCAATGGACCAGAAGACAGTCACCTACCTCAGCAACATCACCAGGCGCATCCGGCACACAAAGATAACTGTCTTCATCCTCTTTCAGAAGTACACCCGCGAGATCTCACTAGACATCCGCCACAATGCCCGGTTGCTATACTTCAAGTGTGGACATGACCTGCTCGCGACCATATGCGACAGCCTACCCCTCAAGGAGACCAAAGGGGACTTTATCGCAGGTGTACAGCCCTGATCTCAACGTTTATTGATCGAATGAAAGCCCACTTGGTGTTGGGTCGATCGATATTGTCTGTGTCGAGGCGGGCTTGCTTTCTTGCTGCCACCCAGTCCTGAGCTGCTCTTATCGTGTTCAGCCACGGGCTCCATGGAGCATTCTTGTGGAAGAGCATCACCCTACCGTCTTCGATGTGATAGGTATGAGTGTAGCGGAGGTGGAAGGCATTCTGAACAGTCTGCTGGATCTTTTGCATGATCTGGCCTGTGAGGTCTCCTTCTAGCCCTCTGAAGAATGTCCAGCGTACTGACAGGCGTCCTCTATCCTCTGTATCCCTTTCACCGAGATGCTGGTCGAGAATGTGTTCGCCTTCTCGCCTCATGCTCCGGGCTAAGGGTTCAGACCTCGGGGCCCCCTCATCACTCGGTTAGTGATCCTGCATAGGAGAGGTAAGCGCTCCAGTGGATGGTCCGCCCGCCGCCTCGCTACAGTCTTGGCTCGCAAGCTGGTAGTCACCTCCTCGTCCAACTGACGAAGCTCACATATCCGCTGCACTTTCTTGTGGGGATTCCAAGAATCATCTTTGGTATGCGCTGGAAACCTTCCCGTCTTCATTGCTCGGGAGAGTCGCTTCTGCCACTCCTCGGCACGGACCTGTCTGATCATCTGGAGCAGGTCGGCTTTCTTAGCCTTAGGGTAGCCTCTAAGGCCGAATTGCTTTGCAAAAGCGCGAAGCTGTGCAACAATAATCATGGTGTATGTCCCTGTGGATGCCTGCCTCTAAATGGGCATTCAGACCCTATTATGTGTGGTGATCACAAGGCAATCAGTACCTGTGGGTGGCCCGTCATGTCATGTGATACCGACGGAGACTGTGTGAGTGTATGCTTATATTGTACCGAGAAATCACTTTATTCTCGTCGTCCTTGGTACCAATCAGGACCGGAATGAAGGGAGAATTTCAAAACTGTTTACCATTTTAAAATTGGACCAGAAATGGCCGAGTTATCCACAAATGCTAATAGTGAGATTTGAACCTGTGATTTTTAGTTTGCCAATAAACACAAAAACGAGGATCTAACGCGTTAACTACCTTGGCCATGTATTAGTATCATTGCTGCGCTACATGTGTGAGATGTGGTCGATGTTCAGGAGCTGATAAGTGGGAGTAGTGCGCGCATTGAGAGGTTGGTGGGCGAGGGATCACTGCATTATTTCTTGTGTCCACTCTTGTTCCAACTCGATAGCAACATCCACATCAAAACTGCAAACCATTTCTAAATAATTTGTATACTTGAAGAGTTTGTCCATCGCTATCACAGTCATCGGATGCGTAAGGCATGTTAGTGGAAATGACGAGCGGAATGTTGGGATCCCTGAGATTCTCCATTTCTCAAGATTTCGATCTGCATAGTTGCCCATATACGCAATGGCCCGGGTACTTTTTCTCGTTGCGCCGCACAGCCTACATCATGCATGCATGACCATAGCTCTTCAGGCCAGCCCATTGTGTGTAATATTGTTTGTAGATGAGTGTTTACACATAGTTGAGTGTTTAGTGTATGATCGCGTGTATACCAATGGATGCTGCGTCTAATTAGGTGTTAACGCATAGCAGCTACTATTCTTGACTTTCAATGACTGTGCGAGTTGGTCTTGACGTGATGTCTTATGGGTAAAGAGTAATTTTAGACATGTTTATATTTTGCTAATAACGAGATTTGAACCTGTGATTTTACAATTATAAAAGTGAATGATACAATCCACTTGCTCTCGCTCTCTCGGCCAGGTATGTGTTAGTAAATATAGCTGATAAGTTATTTGTTCACAGGTTACTGCGCTATCAGCACTCTAGATCTTGGCGTCACTTCGAGATAACACGTATCAGCTATTTCACAACTCAGAGATAAAATTACTAAGCCACGTGTCAGTATTGTGAGAGAGTGTATGCTTATATTGTACTGAGAAATCACTTCATTCTTGGCGTTTTGGCACAGATTAGGACCGGAATGAAGCGAGAATTTCAAAACTGTTTACCATTTTGAAATTGGACCAGAAATGACCGAGTTATCCACAAATGGTAATTGCGAGATTTGAACCTGTGATTTTAAGTTTGCTAATAAACACAGAACAAGGATCTCATGCCTTAACTGTCTCAGCCATGTACGCATTAGTAATTGTAGCTGATAAGTTATGTGTTGTCATTGCTGTATTGCTGCCCTTATCAGTCCCTCTAGATCGTGATGTCACTTTGAGATAACGTATATATTATAGACTGTAATTTTGTAGTTACCAGTGTGTTATTGATCTGTTTGCTATTATTGCACAACAATTAGTATCATTATTTGTAATCTAATTATCGGTTCTCCCTTGGCTCAGTTGATAACAGCGCTGAATTCTAATAAAAAAAACCATGGTTCAAATCTCTCAAAAGACCTCAGCTAGATGGTACCAAGTTCGAAACGGTACGCACTAGTGTAGGGGTACAATGACAAAAAATAGGAGCAACGGAGAACCACCGAAAAAAACCCGCAGAGATAGAGAGAGGCCGGCCAGAGAGGGCCAGCGATAATAAGCGGGGGTTCTCCCGAAGAGGTGGTGCGGGAGTTTTATAGTTTTTATTTTAAATTTAAAAAATTTTTTTGTTTCATGACAGTATTACTTTTTACCCGTCGTTACCCAAGAAGCATGACATCGTGTCAAGACCTTGGCTCTAAGCGGGCGTTCAAGTAGTGTGATACTAGCTCCCTCTCAACAACCTATTCCCCAGGGATTGAGAGGGCGGTGGGGGCCACGGATCGCCGAACGGCGGCCAGTTGAGGGAGGTGGTATCATTTTGACCCCGACACTACTACTATTATGAATTATCTCCTCACTGTCAAGATTTTGTGTTCATTAACCCTTTCACTGATGAATTCCCCATTTTAAGGCACCCGAGTACAAGAAAACTCTTAAATATTTTGAAATTAATTTGATTGGAAGCTGTTGCTGCCTGAGGCAGAAACAGCCTCCAGTCAATTTAATTTCAAAATATTCAACAGAATAAGTTTTATAATTATATCATAAAGAATTTGGGTTTTTTCAAGGATTTGTCATTGAAATCATTAACCCTTTAACCCTTTCAGGACGAAACCAGCCAAGACCGGGCTCTGCAGGGGTCTTGAGAAATGTCCATTTGCAGGTCAAGAGAAGACTATTTTTGAAAATTTTCCACTGGAATGACTTGCTCGATGACCGCGCCAGTCATTCCAGTGCAAATGGACATTCAATAAGTAAATATTTCATTTTTTGGAACAAATTTAGTCATTAAAGGGTTAAGGCATAAATACCAAGTATGCAATTTAATTCTTTGTGATGCAAGGCAGTCAAATTAGTTTCAAAATATTCACCAGCTTTCCAGTATAGTTGAGCTGAAAGTGAGATACTGGAATTCCAAGGTTTAAATGGTCAATGTAAACTGGTAAAATAAACTGATAAGCCACATTGCTGAAGTATACCTGATGCTTGAATATGAATGTCAGATTTGTCTTTCGTCTTCCAACCCAAGACAAGCATCGGGTATACTTCAGCATCATGGCTTTTCATGTTTTATCAGTTTAAATTAATCAGGAAAATATGGTAGGAGCCAATACAGACAATCTCCGATCAGAGATAATCTGGCCCTCCATTTCAAAGCTAATTCAATAGTTACATCGCCCCATCCCCCCTACCAACGTATAAGTAAGGGAAACAAAAGACTTCAAACTGAGTAGGCAGGAGAACTACAGGGATGTCCAAAAAGACTTGCCTACAGCTCAGCACTTTACTTTCTGTTGCCCCCAACAATAGCGCTCTTTAAAGTGGGGATTCAAGTTTAATACAGCACTATCTGAATTTCGGACTGAGCATGCTTCTTACTGCATTACCCAGGTTCTAAGAGGGGACCCATGTGCAAGCATAAACACTCCAATCAGGAGATGAAAATGTAAGCATACAGGATATATAATCACCACACCATGGAGTCGCTTAAAGCGATGCTAATTTCATCTCAAATGTTGTATTGCACCGATAGAATATGGTTTATAGATTCTATATCATTCATATCCTGTCACATTCCCTGATCTGTATCGCAATTATCTGCTTTGTAATATCAAGTAAATGTTGAACAGTGATCGACACCATTTTGTCTCCTCAAGCTATTGTGTGTGATGTCATGTCAGCTCCAAAGCATCACATTCTTTATTATGTAATGCTCATCCCATTGAATATTTTGAAACTTTGCCTATGGCAGCAACAACTTCCAATCAAATTGGTTTCAAACTATTCAACAGCTTGGATTTCTTTTATACCACATTGCCAAACTATAGCTGGAGCCTCTATGACTGAGCGTATATACCGAGGCAGACACACTAGGATTTTTCTGATTGGTTGAAAAGTAAATCATGACAACCATCATAGGGTGTAGAACTCTACCAACATTTAACTACTAAATCCTGAATATCTTTCCTTAGCAGCGTGATAAAAAGCTTAAAATTACTTGGATAGTTTATGGCCAGCTTGTTAGATCACTTGAATAGCTATCAAGAGATGGGATTAGTTATCCTTTAAGGCACCAGCTATATCATTAAAGAGCGCTTAGCCAGTGGTCTGTCCCCCTTACCCCTCTGTCCCGCCATACGACTTTATAATGTCTTAAATGGTAAATGCTCTCGTTTCTGACTTCAGTACCACTCTGAACAATAAATGATTGTCGCTAAAACAAAATCAGACACGTGTTAGTTATTAACCCTTTACTGGTCAAATTTGGTCACAAAAATTTTAATTTCTGCCTATTGAATGTCCATTTACAGGCCAGGAGAGTATAATTTTTGAACATTTATCACAGGAATGGCTGGCTCAGTTATCGAGCCAGTTATTTCATTGATAAATCTTCAAAAATTAGATTCTCTTGGCCTGTAAATGGACATTCCACAAGACCATGGACAGAGGCCGGTTTTGGCCGGCGTAACCATTAAAAGGTTAAGAGAACCTGTTCTGTTGACTAGTTTAAACAATTAATTGGATTGGAAGACATTGCTGCCTTAGTCTTCCAATCTAATTGTGTTCCAAATATTCAACAGTACATTGGAGGGGCAAGAATGGACCTGAGGGAAGCTAAGGATTTTGGCTGAGGACAAGACACAGTGGGCAAAAGCGAAGAAGGACTGATTGCAGCTGTAGGATGTTTCTACTACTACAGCCGCAGAATACAGTAATCATACATTGGATTTTTTTTTTAGTTGCGAGTAGCAGCTTAATAAATCATCATCTCCCTTAGTCAGTTAGTTAGTGAGTCAATCAGTCAGTCAGTCACAAATGGTCATTCCGGGTGTAGTTTCAGGTTTTTTGTCCACGGTAATCAAACTTGAGGGATAGGTTGCCCTGGGATCCTGAAAATGTGTGATACGTTTGTGGTCAAAAGGTCAAATTTCAATGACACAGCGACTAGATTAAAACATGAATATTTTGACAACTATTCAGACAGGAGTTCTCAAAATAACTCTGATTCTACTAGACAGATCTTGACCAGACTTGGATGGAAGATTGTTGATAAATTTGGGCTCAAAAGCCCAAATATCAAGGTCACAGTGACAATTACAGGTTCTTCCAAACACGAACAATGCATCCATTTCTGCTGGTTTACATACAAAATGTGGTCGCTTGTCTTGTTAGACAGGTGGTATGGCATGTAGCAGCTCAATAAACCGTCCCCCTGTCAGTCACAAAACCATATATTTTTGGCTGTCACTTAAAGAGTTTTTCGTACACAATAATCAATCTTGGTGTATGTATGCATTGTAGGCTTAAGGTATGGAGCGTAAAAAAAAAAAGGTCAGTGTGACCTCGGAGTAACCTACTTTCGCGCTTCACCCACAGCTACTGAGAATCTATCGACATGTTAACTTATTTGTGGTATGTCTGATCTTTACACTCTGTAAAGTAGATAGTTCATATGAATATAATAGTGAAATAAGCTCTGGTGTTTTCCTGCCCAATGGTTTTCATGTACTTAGCTTTGTCCTTATCCATTTTATTCCTCGTAGTGCAGTAAATTAGTATTTTACTAGACACATGCCTAGAAGGGAGATTAATCCAGTCATTTTATAAATAATCATTTCCTGAAGGAAATGTACTTTTGAAAACTCGACCCGTTTGAATGATTCCCAGGGCACTGGACTATCCATTTCCAGTCTGATCACATGTGACTCCCGTCCAATCATATCCTGTGGAAGTGACTAGCATCATCAATATTTAATCACTTGTCTTGTCATTGCTGTTTAGATCTTAGTTTCTATGTTTATTTGCTCCTTGATAATCCTCTCATGTAATTTTACTACAGTGTACAATACAGCTGATAAATAAGTTATGTTTTCAAAATAACAATTGAAACACGTTAGCTATTAAGAAATGTTTAGTTACATATTTTAAACATAATGGACCGTTCCGGTTTTAGCTATGCCACGCCCATCTCTAGCTAAGTACCACCCACACCTTGCTCATGTTGGGATCGATCGATCTCTGAACACCCTGACTATCAATTTCCAAAAAACAGCGCAAGTAAGGAGTTGAATGTTATGAAACTAATTTTACTGGGTACTGATGCTGCCTAACAACGCCCAGTTAAATTAGTTTCAAAATACTCAACAGCGTGTTTATTAAATAGCAAAGAATTACAAAGACATACAACGTGTCGGGCTATTTGAGATTTGATGATGTCTATATGGACTCCTTTGTGACGTAATGATTTTGACGTCATCATACACGCGCTGAGCTGATTATGATGTCATACGAGGTCATATGATGGATGGATACTCTGGAAAGGTGAATGAAATGGAGTCTTCCACTATAGAACTATTCGACAGTACGCTTTATTTTATTTTTGAAAGATTAAGTTATTTCTGATTTGTATTGTAGATGTTGGCCTGTAGGCAGACACACGCAAAGTTTATTTGAGTGTTTCAAAACATTGTGGCAAGACTAAATTAATAAAAATTTGTGATCCAAGCCCACTTAGTCCAGGCAATACAGTGATAGAACTATTGGTTAAAACATACTTCAGCGTATAGTAACACTAATGGTTAAGATTTGTCAAAGAAATGGATATTTTTAAATTGAATTTGCATTCCTGTTGGAAATAAAAGTCATAACGCTATTAGTTAGAAGAGACGTCCACTTATAGTAACACTCTAATGACCATGGTTTGTCAAGGAAATTAATATTTAACATAGAATAAAAACACTCACCATCCAGGCATTGCAGAATCACATATAAATAACACATTCATCATCCGTACATTGCAGTATTGCAGAATCACATATAAATAACAACAATTTCACCATCCAGGCATTGCAGTATCACAGAATCACATATAAATAACACATTCATCATCCAGACATTGCAGTATCACAGAATCACATATAAATAACACATTCATCATCCAGACATTGCAGTATCACAGAATCACATATAAATAACACATTCATCATCCAGGCATTGCAGTATCACAGAATCACATATAAATAACACATTCATCATCCAGACATTGCAGTATCACAGAATCACATATAAATAACACATTCATCATCCAGACATTGCAGTATCACAGAATCACATATAAATAACACATTCATCATCCAGGCATTGCAGTATCACAGAATCACATATAAATAACACATTCATCATCCAGACATTGCAGTATTGCATATAAATAACAACAATTTCACCATCCAGGCATTGCAGTATCACAGAATCACATATAAATAACACATTCATCATCCAGACATTGCAGTATTGCAGAATCACATATAAATAACAACAATTTCACCATCCAGGCATTGCAGTATCACAGAATCACATATAAATAACACATTCATCATCCAGACATTGCAGTATCACAGAATCACATATAAATAACACATTCATCATCCAGGCATTGCAGTATCACAGAATCACATATAAATAACACATTCATCATCCGTACATTGCAGTATTGCAGAATCACATATAAATAACAACAATTTCACCATCCAGGCATTGCAGTATCACAGAATCACATAAATAACACATTCATCATCCAGACATTGCAGTATCACAGAATCACATATAAATAACACATTCATCATCCAGGCATTGCAGTATCACAGAATCACATATAAATAACACTTTCATCATCCAGACATTGCAGTATCACAGAATCACATATAAATAACACATTCAACATCCAGATATTGCAGTATCACAGAATCACATATAAATAACACATTCATCATCCAGGCATTGCAGTATCACAGAATCACATATAAATAACACATTCAGCATCCAGACATTGCAGTATCACAGAATCACATATAAATAACACATTCATCATCCAGGCATTGCAGTATCACAGAATCACATATAAATAACACATTCATCATCCAGACATTGCAGTATTGCAGAATCACATATAAATAACACATTCATCATCCAGGCATTGCAGTATTGCAGTATTGCAGAATCACATATAAATAACACATTCATCATCCAGACATTGCAGTATTGCAGAATCACATATAAATAACACATTCATCATCCAGATATTGCAGTATTGCAGAATCACATATAAATAACACATTCATCATCCAGACATTGCAGTATCACAGAATCGCATATAAATAACACATTCATCATCCAGATATTGCAGTATTTCAGAATCACATATAAATAACACATTCATCATCCAGGCATTGCAGTATCACAGAATCACATATAAATAATACATTCATCATCCAGACATTGCAGTATCGCAGAATCACATATAAATAACACATTCATCATCCAGGCATTGCAGTATTGCAGAATCACATATAAATAACACATTCATCATCCAGACATTGCAGTATTGCAGAATCACATATAAATAACACATTCATCATCCAGACATTGCAGTATCACAGAATCACATATAAATAACACATTCATCATCCGTACATTGCAGTATTGCAGAATCACATATAAATAACAACAATTTCACCATCCAGGCATTGCAGTATCACAGAATCACATATAAATAACACATTCATCATCCAGACATTGCAGTATCACAGAATCACATATAAATAACACATTCATCATCCAGGCATTGCAGTATCACAGAATCACATATAAATAACACATTCATCATCCGTACATTGCAGTATTGCAGAATCACATATAAATAACAAAAATTTCACCATCCAGGCATTGCAGTATCACAGAATCACATAAATAACACATTCATCATCCAGACATTGCAGTATCACAGAATCACATATAAATAACACATTCATCATCCAGGCATTGCAGTATCACAGAATCACATATAAATAACACATTCATCATCCAGACATTGCAGTATCACAGAATCACATATAAATAACACTTTCATCATCCAGACATTGCAGTATCACAGAATCACATATAAATAACACATTCATCATCCAGATATTGCAGTATCACAGAATCACATATAAATAACACATTCATCATCCAGGCATTGCAGTATCACAGAATCACATATAAATAACACATTCATCATCCAGGCATTGCAGTATCACAGAATCACATATAAATAACACATTCATCATCCAGACATTGCAGTATTGCAGAATCACATATAAATAACACATTCATCATCCAGGCATTGCAGTATTGCAGTATTGCAGAATCACATATAAATAACACATTCATCATCCAGACATTGCAGTATTGCAGAATCACATATAAATAACACATTCATCATCCAGATATTGCAGTATTGCAGAATCACATATAAATAACACATTCATCATCCAGACATTGCAGTATCACAGAATCACATATAAATAACACATTCATCATCCAGACATTGCAGTATTGCAGAATCACATATAAATAACACATTCATCATCCAGATATTGCAGTATTTCAGAATCACATATAAATAACACATTCATCATCCAGGCATTGCAGTATCACAGAATCACATATAAATAACACATTCATCATCCAGGCATTGCAGTATCACAGAATCACATATAAATAATACATTCATCATCCAGACATTGCAGTATTGCAGAATCACATATAAATAACACATTCATCATCCAGGCATTGCAGTATTGCAGAATCACATATAAATAACACATTCATCATCCAGACATTGCAGTATTGCAGAATCACATATAAATAACACATTCATCATCCAGACATTGCAGTATTTCAGAATCACGTATAAATAAGAACACATTCATCATCCAGACATTGCAGTATTTCAGAATCACATATAAATAAGAACACTTTCACCATCCAGACATTGCAGTATTTCAGAATCACATATAAATAAGAACACTTTCACCATCCAGACATTGCAGTATTTCAGAATCACATATAAATAAGAACACTTTCACCATCCAGACATTGCAGTATCGCAGAATCACATATAAATAAGAACACTTTCATCATCCAGACATTGCAGTATCGCAGAATCACATCTAAATAAGAACACTCACCATCCAGACATTGCATCACAGAATCACATATAAATAAGAACACTTTCACCATCTAGGCATTGCAGTATTTCAGAATCACGTATAAATAAGAACACTCATCATCCAGACATTGCAGTATCGCAGAATCACATATAAATAAGAACACTCATCATCCAGACATTGCAGTATCGCAGAATCACATATAAATAAGAACACTTGGATGACCTAATTTTCACCAAAAAAACTGACCTAAACCTAGACATAGTCAGTTTTTTGGAAGGCCACCTTGGATTTTCAGAAAGGTTTCCATGAGATTAGATTAACGATTTATATACAGAAATGTCACTGGCCAGTGTTCCAGGTGGGTGATGCCGCCGCCTTGCGCCTCTTGTAACCAAATTTTTCCAAGTGAGATACTGAAATATCATGTTATACACTTTGAAACTAATTTCATTGTGAACCTTGGTTACCTCTGCGACTACTTAACATTTTGAAATATATGATTGTCGTCAAATTGAGATTCCGTGGCATTAGAGCTGAAAATGAGTTAAGTCATTGAGCCTTACAGGCCAGAAATTAAAAATTCTTTATAATGTAAGAAATAATTTGTTGTATTATCAAGGTAACAGATTCCAGTTTATTTTCAAAACATCAACAACTTTCCAGTAAAGCTGTTTGTAGATTGAGATACTAGAATTTCAAGGATTAACTGGCTCGCTGGTGGCAGCGGGCTGCAAACAATAATTTCAAGCAAAAACTCTTGCTTGCAGAAATTTTTGAAAACAATTTGACTGAGAGTTGTCGGTGTCTTAGTCACCAACAACTTTCAGTCAAATTGTTTTCAAAACATTTAGCATGTCCATAGATATACTCCTTGGAATTTTATACTCTGCAAAAATTCAGCGGTCGGACGGTGAAGCAACGGAATTAATAGAAGAGGTGATAGTTTATCTATAGTGTCCATAGTTGTTTGTCTAAATATACCAAAGTAAGGAATTTCACATTTTCTTGATTGCCTCTGCAAATGATGCCATTATCATTATACGGGCGCTGAATATGGAATGTTGATTACGCTAGTAATTTACCACATACCTGCTTTTTCACTATTTCCTGGTGCGCTAAAAATGTTTGTAATAGTTTAAAATTATCATTAAAACGACTATCGTGACACTTACGCCTCTGCCACGTTTGAGTGATATGGTAATTCTTAAAGCTCATATCCCGGAAGGTTAGGAGGCTATGAACCTCATAGCCCAGGATACTCCAGATATGACTGCACTACAGAAGCAGAAATGTACTTTTGATGTGCCTATGTGGAATATTTCAACAAAATCTGGCATCAACTTTCAATCAAATTATAGTCTAAATCTTCAATAACATGTAGCTACAGGCTCAGTAAGATTCACGAGACCCCAGGTGGGAGAGCTTTGGGCCAGATGAAGGAAATAAAAAACAATGTTAGGTTGTCCACTTCTTGGCACCTAGTGATGAATTAGATAGAACGTATTTTAAATTTCCACTTTCAACTGTATCCACAGGTATGATAACTGTGTAAATGATATTGACAGCGATATGTTTTAACACATTTCATCCTTTATGAAAGACATAGCATTTACAAAATATTCTCATTAATATCCTGTGTACATGATTTTGATAAAAATTACTGAACACCATTGCCTTGCACGCCATTAACTTTCAATCAAAATAATTTCAATATATTCATTAGATTTTAGATTTGCCATATTCCTCGGAATTCAAACAAGGTAGGAGATGCTTGCAGTAATCACTTCCCTGTGTAGTTTCAATTTATCTGCTGACACGCCCAGTAGGAGCCATATTCTAGCTCATTAAAGGTCAGGTATTTTAGTATCTACCTGTTGTGAAACATCAAACAAACATGTTTCTTCATTAAAGTTTGTTTATGGCCGATGTGTTATATTTGTGTGCGTTTTATGTTGTGTATATCTGCATGGTCAAGATGCATAAAACTAACATATAATTATACAGTACAGCCCAGAAATAAAATAGCATGTTTCCAAAGCAAAACCAGAAACATGTTAGTTATTAAGAAATGCTCTGTTGAATATATTGAACATAATTGGATAGGAAGACATTGTTGCCTAAGGCAGCAATGTCTTTCAATCCAATTATGTTCAATATATTCAACAGAGCATTTTATTTTGTTTGGGAAACACTATTTCTGAGATGTACTGTATACTTTATTTTCCTCACAAATATTCCTTGCATCTGACTTGAGCTTGACTCCGTGAGAAAGGAAAATAACTACATACAACTTTTCAATCTATAGCCAGACGTAGCATCATGCTATTTTTTACCTGTTTCCTTATCTCATCTTATCAACGTCCCATGCAGATATTATCCCATTATATCAACTCTCCATCATGTATCCGCCCATCCTATCAACTGGCCATCATGTATCCTCCCATCCAATCAATGTCCCATACAATTATGATCCCATTTGATCAACTTGCCATCATGTATATGTCATCTTATCAACGTCCCATGCAAATATACTCTCATCTTAGCAACTTTTTATGCAAATATTATCCAATCCTGTATGGGAAGTTGACAATTTTGGGGGATTACAACTTGACTTGGAATCCTCGAATATTGTCAACTTTATATGCACATATCCTCCCATCTTGTCAAATTTCCCTGGAGGTATCCACCCATCTTCACAACCTTCAGTGCAAATATCCTCCCATCTTGGTAACCTTCAAGCAAATATCCTCCCATCTTGGCAACTCACCATGCAAATATCCTCCCATCTTGTCAACTTTCCATGCAAATATCCTCCCATCTTGGCAACTCACCATGCAAATATCCTCCCATCTTGTCAACCTTCAATGCAAATATCCTCCCATCTTGTCAACTCTATGCAAATATCCTCCCATCTTGTCAACTTTCAATGCAAATATCCTCCCATCTTGTCAACTTTCCATGCAAATATCCTCCCATTTTGGCAACTTTCAATGCAAATATCCTCCCATCTTGTCAACTTTCTATGCAAATATCCTCCCATCTTGGCAACTTTCCACGCAAATATCCTCCCATCTTGTCAACTTTCTATGCACGTATCCTCCCATCTTGGCAACTCTCCATGCAAATATCCTCCCATCTTGTCAACTTTCCATGCAAATATCCTCCCATCTTGTCAACTCTCCATTCAAATATCCTCCCATCTTGGCAACTTTCCATGCAAATATCCTCCCATCTTGTCAACTTTCCATGCAAATATCCTCCCATCTTAGCAACTCACCATGCAAATATCCTCCCATCTTGGCAACTTTCCATGCAAATATCCTCCCATCTTGTCAACTTTCAATGCAAATATCCTCCCATCTTGGCAACTCACCATGCAAATATCCTCCCATCTTGTCAACTTTCCATGCAAATATCCTCCCATCTTGGCAACTCACCATGCAAATATCCTCCCATCTTGTCAACCTTCAATGCAAATATCCTCCCATCTTGTCAACTCTCAATGCAAATATCCTCCCATCTTGTCAACTTTCAATGCAAATATCCTCCCATCTTGTCAACTTTCAATGCAAATATCCTCCCATCTTGTCAACTTTCCATGCAAATATCCTCCCATCTTGTCAACTTTCTATGCAAATATCCTCCCATCTTGTCAACTTTCTATGCAAATATCCTGCAATCTTGGTAACTTTCAATGCAAATATCCTCCCATCTTGGCAACTCATCATGCAAATATCCTCCCATCTTGGCAACTTTCCATGCAAATATCCTCCCATCTTGTCAACTTTCAATGCAAATATCCTCCCATCTTGGCAACTCACCATGCAAATGTCCTCCCATCTTGGCAACTCACCATGCAAATATCCTCCCATCTTGTCAAATTTCCCTGGAGGTATCAACCCATCTTCGCAACCTTCAGTGCAAACATCCTCCCATCTTGTCAACTTTCCATGCAAATATCCTCCCATCTTGGTAACCTTCAAGCAAATATCCTCCCATCTTGTCAACTCACCATGCAAATATCCTCCCATCTTGTCAACTTTCCATGCAAATATCCTCCCATCTTGTCAACTTTCCATGCAAATATCCTCCCATCTTGTCAACTTTCCATGGAAATATCCTCCCATCTTGTCAACTTTCTATGCAAATATCCTCCCATCTTGTCAACTTTCTATGCAAATATCCTGCAATCTTGGTAACTTTCAATGCAAATATCCTCCCATCTTGGCAACTCATCATGCAAATATCCTCCCATCTTGGCAACTTTCCATGCAAATATCCTCCCATCTTGTCAACTTTCAATGCAAATATCCTCCCATCTTGGCAACTCACCATGCAAATGTCCTCCCATC
This sequence comes from Chaetoderma sp. LZ-2023a, assembly GCA_034401795.1. NCBI lineage: Eukaryota > Metazoa > Mollusca > Caudofoveata > Chaetodermatida > Chaetodermatidae > Chaetoderma > Chaetoderma sp. LZ-2023a. The sequence continues at coordinate 118,018,111 of CM067371.1, forward strand.
TTGGCAACTCACCATGCAAATATCCTCCCATCTTGTCAAATTTCCCTGGAGGTATCAACCCATCTTCGCAACCTTCAGTGCAAACATCCTCCCATCTTGTCAACTTTCCATGCAAATATCCTCCCATCTTGGTAACCTTCAAGCAAATATCCTCCCATCTTGTCAACTCACCATGCAAATATCCTCCCATCTTGTCAACTTTCCATGCAAATATCCTCCCATCTTGTCAACTCACCATGCAAATATCCTCCCATCTTGTCAACTTTCAATGCAAATATCCTCCCATGTTGGCAACTCACCATGCAAATATCCTCCCATCTTGTCAACTTTCCATGCAAATATCCTCCCATCTTGACAACTCACCATGCAAATATCCTCCCATCTTGTCAACTTTCCATGCAAATATCCTCCCATCTTGGCAACTCACCATGCAAATATCCTCCCATCTTGTCAACTTTCCATGCAAATATCCTCCCATCTTGTCAACTTTCCATGCAAATATCCTCCCATCTTGTCAACTTTCCATGCAAATATCCTCCCATCTTGGCAACTTTCCATGCAAATATCCTCCCATCTTGTCAACTTTCCATGCAAATATCCTCCCATCTTAGCAACTCACCATGCAAATATCCTCCCATCTTGTCAACTTTCTATGCAAATATCCTCCCATCTTGTCAACTTTCTATGCAAATATCCTCCCATCTTGTAAACTTTCAATGCAAATATCCTCCCATCTTGGCAACTTTCTATGCAAATATCCTCCCATCTTGTCAACTTTCCATGCAAATATCCTCCCATCTTGTCAACTCACCATGCAAATATCCTCCCATCTTGGCAACTCTCCATGCAAATATCCTCCCATCTTGGCAACTCACCATGCAAACATCCTCCCATCTTGTCAACTTTCCATGCACATATCCTCCCATCTTGTCAACTTTCCATGCAAATATCCTCCCATCTTGTCAACTTTCCATGCAAATATCCTCCCATCTTGTCAACTTTCCATGCAAATATCCTCCCATCTTGTCAACTTTCAATGCAAATATCCTCCCATCTTGGCAACTCACCATGCAAATGTCCTCCCATCTTGGCAACTCACCATGCAAATATCCTCCCATCTTGTCAAATTTCCCTGGAGGTATCAACCCATCTTCGCAACCTTCAGTGCAAACATCCTCCCATCTTGTCAACTTTCCATGCAAATATCCTCCCATCTTGGTAACCTTCAAGCAAATATCCTCCCATCTTGTCAACTCACCATGCAAATATCCTCCCATCTTGTCAACTTTCCATGCAAATATCCTCCCATCTTGTCAACTCACCATGCAAATATCCTCCCATCTTGTCAACTTTCAATGCAAATATCCTCCCATGTTGGCAACTCACCATGCAAATATCCTCCCATCTTGTCAACTTTCCATGCAAATATCCTCCCATCTTGACAACTCACCATGCAAATATCCTCCCATCTTGTCAACTTTCCATGCAAATATCCTCCCATCTTGTCAACTCTCCATGCAAATATCCTCCCATCTTGTCAACTTTCCATGCAAATATCCTCCCATCTTGGCAACTCACCATGCAAATATCCTCCCATCTTGTCAACTTTCCATGCAAATATCCTCCCATCTTGTCAACTTTCCATGCAAATATCCTCCCATCTTAGCAACTCACCATGCAAATATCCTCCCATCTTGACAACTTTCCATGCAAATATCCTCCCATCTTGTCACCTTTCCATGCAAATATCCTCCCATCTTGGCAACTCACCATGCAAATATCCTCCCATCTTGTCAACTTTCCATGCAAATATCCTCCCATTTTGGCAACTCACCACGCAAATATCCTCCCATCTTGGCAACTCACCATGCAAATATACTCCCATCTTGGCAACTCATCATGCAAATATCCTCCCATCTTGTCAACTTTCCATGCAAATATCCTCCCATTTTGGCAACTTTCCATGCAAATATCCTCCCATCTTGTCAACTTTCAATGCAAATATCCTCCCATCTTGTCAACTTTCAATGCAAATATCCTCCCATCTTGGCAACTCACCATGCAAATATCCTCCCATCTTGTCAACTTTCTATGCAAATATCCTCCCATCTTGGCAACTTTCTATGCAAATATCCTCCCATCTTGTCAACTCTCCATGCAAATATCCTCCCATCTTGGCAACTCATCATGCAAATATCCTCCCATCTTGTCAACTCTCCATGCAAATATCCTCCCATCTTGTCAACTCTCCATGCAAATATCCTGCCATCTTGTCAACTTTCCATGCAAATATCCTCCCATCTTGTCAACTTTCAATGCAAATATCCTCCCATCTTCGCAACTTTCAATGCAAGTATCCTCCCATCTTGGCAACTTTCAATGCAAGTATCCTCTCATCTTGGCAACTTTCCATGCAAATATCCTCCAGTCCAATCGTGTTACCATTTCATGGACATGTAAGTTATTGGAACATCCAAATAATGACTCAGCATCTACTTAAAAGAATGACTGTGCTAGATTAACTAGTGATGAGGCACATAAGTAAACTGAACTGTGTAGACATTTAAAAGTTGGTTGATATCAGGGTGCTTGGGGACAAGGGCAATTAGATGTGTGAGAGAGCATGATGACAAAATGTTGACTCAAGTGGATAAATATAATAAGTTGGAGATACCCAGATGTGTAGGATTGGTGAGTCCTGCACAAGTATCCTCTAATCTTGTCACCGTTCCATGCAACTGTCTTCCAATACACCCTTTCTGACTACGATTATTTGTACATTTCTTTGACTGATTAAAATTATATTCTGTAAACTTGAACCATGATGCGGCAAGACTTGCTAACATACAGACTCAGATATACCCCTTAGGTCTTAGATCACTAACATACAGACTCAGATATAACCCTTAGGTCTTAGATCGCTAACATACAGACTCAGATATAGCGCTTAGATCTTAGATCGCTAACATGCAGACTCTGATATAGCCCTTAGGACTCAGATCGCTAACATACAGACACAGATATAGTCCTTATGACTTATATCCCTACCATACAGACACGGATATAGCCCTTAGGACCTAGGTCCCGAATGTACGGACACAGATATAGTCCTTAGGACTTAGATCGCTAATGTACAGACACAGATATAGTCCTAAGGACCTAGATCGCTAACATACAGACATGGATATAGCCCTTAGGACTTAGATCACTAACGTACGAACACAGATATAGTCCTTACGTCTTAGATCGCTAACATATAGACACAGATATATAGCCCTTAGGACTTATATCGCTAACATACAGACACAGATAAAATCCTTAGGGCTTAGATCGCTAATATACAGAGACATATATAGCCCTTAGGACTTAGATTGCCAACATACAGACACAGATATAGCCCTTAGGACACAGATATAGCCATTAGGGCTTAGATCACTAACATTTAGACACAGATATATCCCTTAGGACTTAGAGCGCATACAGATATACCCGTCGGGATGTATTAGCATATAGATGTAGCCCTCGGGACCTATTATTATATAGATGCTATCCTCTGGACTTATTACCATTCAGAAACAGTCCTCCGGACATATTACCATTCAGAAACAGATCTGCAATATTAATATGCAGATACATTCCTCAGGACTTATTAACATACAGATCCTGTAGTTCTCAAGACTATTAACATACAGTTACTGTAGTTCACAGGACTTATTAACGTACAGATACAGTCCTCAGGACTTATTAACATACAGATACAGTCCTCAGGACTTATTAATATACATATACTGGAGTTCTCAGGAACTATTAACATACAGATACTGTCATCAGGACTTAATAACATACAGATACAGTTCTCAGGACCTATTAACAAACAGTTGAAGCCCTCAGGACAAATTACTATTCAGAAGCTGCCCTCAGGACATAATAGCATTCAGAAATAACCCTCAGGAGTTATTAACATACAGATAGAGCCCTCAGGACCTATTAACATACAGATACAGTCCTCAGGGCATATTAACATCCAGTTATTACTACATTACAACCTACCTCCTTGCAATACTATTGCTCTTTCCTTCTCTGAAGGGAAGCGTAGTAGGATGAAACTTTTACAGCCAATGTTTGCTGTGCATTGTGGCTACAGAGTTACTGAAGGCTTCTTCAGGAATCTCTATACTCTCCAATGATGAGATACATAGCAATTTGCTTGAATGCTATATCTCAGAATGAGGCAGGAAGAGGGTTAATACATAACCCAGAGCCATTGAGTGAGTCATAAGAGATAATGACAATCTCATTGGCCGACAGCCATCACATGACTTTGTTGTAGCAACCAAGTCTTCATTCCTTTCCTACCGTTTGAAAGAGAGGGGCGTAAAACTTTATAGCTAGTTTTAAGTTTGTTTAATTTTTCAATCTGCTGTGGAATACTTTAAAGGATGTTGAAGGATCATCAAGATGTCGGATAAACAGAAATGACCTAAGATAAGTGGTTGTAGGTCTTTATGATCAATAATGAAGTTATTGATCATTTCTATTTTCGTGTTACCAGGTGTTTTTTTTTATGCTCAGAGTGTTTTAGACATTGTCTTTGTCTATAATTGGTTCTTCTTTACGGTAGCTTGTATTAGTTACCTATTTACATGCTTGGTAGCATTTGAGCATGAAATCTATGATATCTTATTAACATACTCTCTTAAAGAAAAACCATTATTATATTTTAAAATATTTTAGAGACTGGTTTGGTCTCTATTGTTAAATCTTGGAATCAGCGCTGTCTGATCCGGAGTTATATTCGGAACTTTACCCTATCAAGTCTTTCTCTTTTACGATTCAGATTTGAAAAAGTCTCCGAAGAAAGTTAAAGTCACGTCTAAGGAAAAGGAGATGGCAATTCATTCTATTAGATGCCCTAATACCAGCTGCAACAGATTTATTAAGACAGACCATGCTGGCCATGTGTACGTTAAATGCGCTTCGTGCACTTTAAACTCGACCTGTCTTATTTGCAGCTCATGGTCTCAGTCTACCAGAATTGCCTTTTTCAAACCTAATACACCTGAAAACTCTAAAGGGAATTTTTCTCCTTTAGGGTCTGCGATTAAGATAACGGCCAAACCCGAGCCCACCTTTGACTCATCCACCCTTGAAAGGATTGTATTATTGATGGAATGTCTGCAAAAAACAGGTGAGCAATATTGATGCGTCGATTGACGGTAGAATTAATAAAATGATCCTGGACCAGTCAGCTTCCAAGTTTCATCTCCTGATATTGTTGAAGGGGAAACGTCGGAACTGGCTGTTCCTAGGAAACGCTTGTTCAAGTCCAAGAGTAAGTTACACTTTACGGACCTTCACTGTTTCAGAGATTCAAAAGCTTCAATGACAGGAAAGAACAAGAGTACGAAAAAGTCTCGGGTTTCGCCTCGTTCATCGCTTCAGAAGCCAGTCATTCCTGCTCAAGTCTCGTCTCCAGTCAACATTCCGCATCCTGCGCCCATGAGGACTGAGTCAGGTTTATCCTTTCTCGGACCCAAGCGTGTTGTAAGTCGGTGCGGCTCTTCATATCCTATCACTACTATTTGTTCACTAGCTGGTGCGAAGGATTTCCCGACCAGAGTGATTCAAGTGATCTGTCACCCGCTTTCATCTACTGAGCCGGTTTCTTCATCGTATATTGTTTCGGCTCTTTCTCCTGCTAATATTCCAGCCCCAGGCCCGGGTTTTCTCCCGGCCGAGGGTCTGGGGATGGTCTGGTCTAGGTTACCGATTTCTCACTTTAGGCCCGACCCGGGCTTCGATCCGGGTTCCGCCTCTGGGGAGACTTCGGGAGTACTGTTGGTTGGGGCGGGAAGCCGGCCAACTTAGGTTAGCGATATCTTCTTGGGGTCCGGACCCAAATTTGTATCCGATTCCGGCCCCCACGGATTCTTCGGGTTCTGTTAACCTCTCGGCTCCGGCCCCGCCCCGAGTTTTCTCCCGGGTTCTGGTCCGGCTCTCTTTTTAGTCAGTCTCAAGAATTTCCTGCCCCTTTGCCTCCGGCTCAAGTTCAGACCGCTATTTCCGGCTTTCCAGTATCTATTTTGAATCTTTCTCCCAGTCTTCCCGCCCCGGCTCCGGCTTTGGCTCGAGCTAGGACTGTTTATTCCGGTTTGTCTAAATTTGATTTGAAAATTTCTTCAGATTTTGGTAAATCTTGTGAGTTTTCACAGGTTTCCCCAGTTCCGGGGCCCAGCTGGGCTCCGGAGCCGGGTTCAGTTCTAAATTCTCAATCTTCTATCTTTCTGTCTAAGGATTTTTCTGGACGATTGTCTGGTCCCCTCCGGGATTCTGTTAATAATGCCATGGCGGTCCAGGGATCGCAACCGGAGTTAGTGGATCCATGTCTGGGCCCCCTTGGGGACACCGGCCTGATTAGATCTCATCTTTCTCCTGGTAGCTTTATGATTAATTCCCAACATTCATCTCTGGATTCTTATTCTGTTAATGATAGACATATTTCAGTTATTAACCAACCACTTCAGGATCATTCGCGCTCTGACCTTACTAACTACTCATCTAGTGATCACATTTCTTTCCCTCATTTAAATCTTTTGCGGATAATTACTCTAGTGCTCAGAACTCTTCTTATTCCTCAGATTATGTTTCCCATGTTAATTCCTCCAAAGATGTAGTTAGTTGTTATCTTAATGATCCATTGGTAAATGAAATTACTTCCATTGGTTTGTCGAATAAGGATTTTTCTTTGTCAAAAGATAGTTCAGGTAACTCCATTATCACCGCCTTTAAACGTGCTATTGATTTCCTTACATCATTCGAGTCTAGCCTGGTTCCTAGGAGCATTCTTCGTCATCCTCGTCACAAAGTCAAATTGCCAATTCTTCCTCATCATCCTCCACTGTTCATCCTGCCTTGGTGTCGGATATTTTATCTAGTGATGTTGAAGTTTCCTCTTTCGTGGATGACTCTCAAGATCCTATTCCTTCTCAGGATACTATCATTCAAGCTTCACACGATTCTTCCCATGGTATCCCTCTTGACTCCCAAGTTTCTTCTGTTGAGGGCTTCTGATAAGGATTGGTCTGTCACTCATCAATGGATATCTGATACTCTACTAATTGATTTAGTGCCAGAAAGTACCAGTCTTTCCTCTGGTTCCTGAAGATAACGTTTCCTTTAATCGTGTTATTCCTATCAAAAACCTTTCCGCTGATACCTTGGATCATTTCTCTCAGCGGGCTTGTTTTTCTAATTTTTCTCTGTCCTCCTGAATTAGCTTCTTCTGTTAGAGTCCCTCTTTTAGACTTTGACGCTACTATTAGGTCTAAGTCTCTATTCGGTGAAGCATGGGATCTAATTAAAGACACAGGTAGATCGGTGGTTTTGGATTCTGCGATGATTAAACCCTTGGAACAATCTGCCAGGCTTAGGGTCAAGTTATCTAACTTCTCGGCCCTTCTATCAGAGGCTATTTTCAAGATTTCTTCTAGAGGCGAATCTATTCCTCAATCTTCTTTAGCGTGCATGGCAGATATCTCTAGATTGAACCGTAATCTAGATGCTCGTCTGATAGGCTTTCTTTCAATTATCGTAAGAAAAGAGCTCTTGGTTCCTTAGCTATTTCTCAAAAACTTAAAGACTCCCTTATTACCACTTCCTGTTTTGGTAAGGAGTTATTTGGTCCCGAATCATCTAGTCTTATTATGAAGGACATGGACAGACTTAAAAGTATCCAGGAGATTTCTGCCAGGGTTGGCGTATCCCAGTCCTCTAAGAAACGTTCTTTTACTACAGTTCGATCCTTTCCCTCTTCATCGCCACCTAAGAAATCTCGATCGGATTCTCAGACGTCATTTCCTTCTCGGACTAAACTCTAATAGATCTGTTATTAGATCTAGATCTCCTACGGCTAGGTTTTCCTTTTGAGCCATTCCCCTCGCAAGTCTCCTCCTTCTTGTAGATATGTTCAGGACAAATATTCGGATGTAGTCTAATAGGTCTAGAGCTCAGATCCCTTTTAGAAAACACCCTATGGGGAGCCATCTGGGAATCCAAAAAGATTTCAGGAACCTGGTCCCTTACAGAATCTTCTCACCACGTCAACCTCTTAGAACTGTGGGCTGTTTTCCATCCCCTAGTTCATTGGGAATCCATGATTTTAGGGAAGTCTGTCCTCATAAGATCAGACAATTTCACAGTAGTCTCTTTCATCAATCTTCAGGGGGTTGGGGTCAGTTTCCCTGTGTCGAGAGACCATGATAATTCTCCATTGGTGCAGGTCTCGCAACATTTCTCTTCGGGCATCTCATGTTCCAGGCAAACTGAATTTTCTAGCCGACCAATTATCTCACCCTTCAAAGATTACAGAAACAGAGGGGGAATTGAAAGAGGCTGTAGTCCAATCCGTTTTCCTTCAATTTGGTCGTCTCCATGTAGATCTGTTTGCTACACTCAAGAACAGAAAGATATCCACTCTCATATCTCCTTTTACGGAATCTCTGGCTCTTGCAGTAGACTCTCTAGCTCAGTCTTTGGACAACATGTTTGTCTACGCTTTTCGCCCTACGATTCTCATTCCTTTGGTTTTCAGAAAGATCAGGCAACATCCCTGCATAGTCCTGTTAATAGCCCCGTTTTGGCCGACAAGACCGTGGTTTCCGGATCTCCTGGACCTTCTTGTAGATCTTCCTATTCTTCTTCCTGTCTCACGATCTGTTATTCCAGAACTGAGGCAGGATCCTCCACCAGAATCCGGAAATATTTCACCTGTCAGTCTGGAAACTGTTGAGTTGCCCCGACTTCGTCAATCTTTTCTATCAGATCTCAGGAATTATTAGAGAAATCTCTCAGATCCTCCACCAGAAATATCTATAAAGCTAGATTTTAATTTTTCAAAAAATGCTGTGCATACCATTCTATCTTGCCCTTTGAGGCCTCTGTAGCTCAGGTCACTGACTTTCTTGTTTTCCTCTTTGATCAGAGGAAACTTTCAGTTAACACTGTTAGATCCTATCACTTTGGTCTGAACTCTTTTGTCAAGTGCCTAATTGATCCTTCAGTCCAAATTCAGAAGCATTTTCACGACCTTATTAAAGGTATGGGTAATTCTCGCCCTCCTTTTAAGAAACCCTTTCCTTCCTGGAACCTTTCCCTTGTATTACAGGTTTTGGCGGGGAAACATTTCTAAACTTTGGGTTCGGTGTGCTTGAAACATCTTACACTTAAAGCAGTCTTTCTTCTTGCCATAGCTTCAGCTAGCCGTCGTTCTGAAATTCATGCTCTTTCAGCCGAATTAGATAGGTTTCAAGTTACAGGTAATAGCATTATTCTCTGAATTCTTGTCCAAGACTCAGTCAGTTAAATTCTTGGGTAAACCAATTATAATACATAGACTTTCTTCATTGTCACCAGATGATTCTGTCTGGTGCCCAGTTAGGGCCCTTAATATGTATAGACTTTGTACAAATTCTAACCGATCCGACAATAGACATCTTTGGGTTACTTATGCAGACGGTGTTAATCGTCATGCCTCTTTAACCACAATCTCTCCTTGGATCGTAGATACGATTAAAATTTGCCATGAATTAGCCTCTCCAGGAGACAATGCCTTAGTGGGTGTCAAGGCCCACGATGTTATGGGCCTTGCTACCTCTTGCGCTCTTTTTAATGGTTCATCATTAGATGATATCATGCAAGTTGCTAATTGGAAGTCAGAGAACACTCCTTTTTCATATCATCTCTCTTATCACCACTATTATTCATCTTATTGCATGTTCATTTTCTCTTACCTCCTAAGGGTCATTTATGACCCTCATTCTCATGCATCGCTTTAGTATAAGGACTTACTGAGCAAGTTTGAGTTTTAGAAATTTTCGTCAATTTCTCATGGAGTTATGCCCCCTTTCGACTTATGAAATACGAAAAATATTAGTTTTCCGCACTTTTTTCGCAGTCTTTCAAGATAATATACTGAGAATTGGTACATTGCTTTGGTATGAGAAGTTGCAGACCAAGTTCGAGTTTCAGGTGTATGCATCAATTTTTAATGGAGTTATGCCCCCTTTCGACTTAAGAAAAACCAAAAATATTAGCTTTCTGCACTTTTTTTCGCATTCTTTCAAGATATTTAAGCGAAAATCGGTGCATCGCTTTAGTATAAGGACTTATTGAGCAAGATCGAGTTTCAGACATTTTCGTCAATTTTTCATGGAGTTATGCCCCCCCCCCACCCCCCCTTTCAACTTATGAAATATGAAAAATATTTGTTCCCCCCACCTTTTTTTTGCAGTCTTTGAAGATATTATACTGAGAATTGCTACATAGTTTTGTTATGGGAAGTTACAGACCAAGTTCGAGTTTCAGGTATATGCGTAAATATTTGATGGGGTTATGCCCCCTTTCGACTTAGGAAATATGAAAGATATCAGCTTTCCGCACTTTTTTTCCGCACTCCTTCAAGATATTTCAGGAAAAATCAGTTTCCTCTCTTTGGTATAAGGGGTTACAGAGCAAGCTCGAGTTTCAGACATTTTCGTCAATTTTTCATGGAGTTATGCCCCCTTTCGACTTATGAAATACAAAATATATTAGTTTTCCACACTTTTTTCGCAGAGTTTCAGGATATTATACTGAGAACTGCTACATTGCTTTGTTATGAGAAGTTACAGACCAAGTTGGAGTTTCAGGCATATGCGTACATTTTTGATGGAGTTATGCCCCCTTTCGACCTATGAAATACAAAAAATATTAGTTTTCCGCACTTTTTCTCGCAGTCTTTCAAGATATTCAACTGAGAATTGGTACATTACTTTATTATGAGAAATTACAGACCAAGTTCAGGTTTCAGGCGTTTGTGTCATTTTTTTTATGCGGTTATGTCCCCTTTCGACTTATGAGATACAAACATATCAGCTTTCAAGACGCCTTCTCCTTCACCATATATAACTGAGACTTGATTTATTGCTATGTTATGAGAAGTTACGGATCAAGTTCGAGCTTCAGCTGCTTTTGACAATTTTTAATGAAATTTTTGACTATCAATCTCTAAACATTTATATCACCAGATAGGGGACATGTATTGCAAAGCAATACTTACAGAGTGCTTGTTATTCTTCCTTTTCTCTCTTTGAGATACTTAAGAGAGCAATTCTTAGGAATTTCTGTCTATTAGTATCCTTATTTACTCGTTATTACTAACTTTGTGTTATTTTTATGTTTTTACATCAATTTGGCGCAAAAATTTGCCTCCCTCGGGGCTTTGTGCAATGTTGAAATTTGTATTTGAGCAATGGTAATGCAAGGGGGTAGGTTGTAATGTGGTAATAACGACCAGACGACCCTGGGTCTGGTCTTATGTTTTACTAATTACATATACCTACCTCCTTGCATTATGGCCCACCTCTGTCAAATTTTTTTGGGGGGTGGGGGATGGCCTTGAGGCTTCGTTCTTTGGTCATACCGTGTTAGAATAGTTATATTCAGCATAAGATATTCACACTATCTCTCAGCCTTAGAGTATACCTGGATATATCAGTTTTTGACATATTTGGGTATTTATTAAAGATTTTTTTCAGTTATATAATATTAAGTATTTAGGTAAATTCTTAAGTTTCAGCTTTAGTTGGATTCAGAGTCAAGTAGTGATAGGATCATCTGCCTCTTCATGAATCTGCACAAATCTGGATTATATGACTGGATTCGTCAAGGAATGAAGACTTGGTTGCTACAACAAAGTCATGTGATGGCTGTCGGCCAGTGAGATTGTCATTATGTCTTATGACTCACTCAATGGCTCTGGGTTATGTATTAACCCTCTTCCTGCCTCATTCTGATATATAGCATTCAAGCGAATTGCTATGGATCTCATCATTGGAGAGAGTATGGAGATTCCTGAAGAAGCCTTCAGTCACTCTGTAGCCACAATGCACAGCAAACATTGGCTGTACAAATTTCATCCTACTACGCTTCCCTTCAGGGAAGGAAAGAGCAGTAGTAATGCAAGAAGGTAGGTATATGTAATTAGTAAAACATAAGACCAGACCTTCTTGGTCGTCTGGTCGATACAGCCTACAGGACTTATTAACATACAGATACAACCCTTAGAACGTAATAACATACAGATACTGTAGTTCTCAGAACTGATTAACATACAGAGACTGTTTTCCTCAGGACTTATTAACATACAGATACGGCCCTCCGGACGTATTCCCATTTCAAAAGCCGGTTTATCTGGCTTGATGATTAAAAGGATAATTATTCATCAGAATATGACACTGATAAATAATTTTACCCTTTCATTTTGAAATATTAAAATATTTGAACCATAGTCAAATGTAGCATATCATAAATGTTATTTTAATTATTTCTTACCATAAATTATTACCATTTATGTCTAGTGGAATTTGAATATCTTTAAATTGCAGTTCCAATTGAGATCAGTATATTCTGAGGGTAAACATAGATTGATTGGCTGATCATATTGAGAGCAAATCATTTACTGTAGCTCATTGTGATGAATATTGTGACAGACTTCAAACGTTTATGTCGATGGATCATTGTGAAATGTCATGATGGCTAAATGTATATGCAGCGCAATCTCAAATTGAGCATCATGATTGGGGAAGCAATGATACTTCATCAGTGGTCTAGAGATTGAATGCGTCAAAGTTACCAATAAATAAAAGCTTATGTAATAGGATTTCACTGCTGGGTGTTTTGAGTGTGCAGTCTAGACTCTAGATTATTGATGTAAGCATGGCATGATTGCTTGTTCCCGTACACTGATCAGCATTAATCAGGGAATCATTGGTGCCTCACTCACATCAATGACATCATGCATAACGAGGTACTTCTCACATCTGCATTATTGGTATGCTTTGCCGCAATATATGTTTCACACTCATTAGCCTACTTGATAATGCCTCAGTAAATAATGATCATTATTTATACTAAATTACCAAATGCTTTCAAGAAATATTACAACTAATATTAAGAAGCCATTTTACAATGAAAATGTAGCCACGACTGGCACGATAAACAGGTTTGCTGGCCGAAAAATGTATGGATGGCATTACTTGTACAAGAGAGCAGTAGATTTTGGAAGTCAAAAGAGTAGTGGTTTTTCGGAAGTCACAGGAAAACAGTGGTTGTTATTACACCACAAAAGCATCCATTACCGTTCAATCACTACTTGCTAAATCAATTTATCTGCATTTAGCTACCAGAATAAGATTTTTATGCTTGCTTACTTTCCTCCCCATGCCTACACCCATTATTATATACCCTCCTGATATAGACTGGCACCAGTCTGTACTCACTCCCTGATGACGCGTGTCACTATGCACGCCCGCGCATGCGCATTGGAGCCCAAATAGGAAATAGATTCACTTTTCAATTATTATGCAATCAGAACAACTGCTAAATATTACCAGTTAAAGTTTTTTATAGTCTTGCGCTGTGTACAGCTTTACTGTGGTAGAGGTTCTTCAATCAGGATGCCTAATATGAAGTCTATCCTCCCTAAGTTATGTTTATGGGGTATTTTGTGGTTGTTTATTTGTTTTATACTCTGTTCAAAATTGTTACCGGTTTTCATGAGGTATTACGTTTTCTAGGGTAACATGTAATATACCTAGTCATCTTCATTATTTAATTCCCTCCTTATTATCCAGGAGCCTTTTAGCTAAATATCCGTTAGTGCATAAGTAGGAAATTCTGTTTATCCCTTAGTAAGTTTGTTACTTGTCTAGGGATTTTGGAGATTTGATTTCAAAATTTCCCGCCTTTTCGTTAGTTTTATATCAGACTCACTTTTTTGATGCTGGATGCTTCATTTTAGTTTTCTTTTTCGTTTTTAGGAGTCTGTTAAGTCAGTCGATAAAGTCAAATGTACGTCCACCAAGTGCGATCGTTTCCACTCTGCAGAGTTTGACGGTCATGTCTGCATCAAGTGCACTACATGTACCCCCACAACGATGTGCGAGTTATGTAAGGGTGTTATGTAAGGGGTGGTCTTTGTCTGTTTCTAAGGCCTTTTTCAAAGATTTTTTGGCCAAACCTGTGCTGCCCTCTGATCGCACCCCTCCGCCATTGCTTCTAAGACAAAAGCTGTGTCTTTTGCTAAATTTCCTGTTTCTAAATCTCCAGCAACGGAGGGGGTGGGGGGCTTTTCATCGAATTCTGATGCTGTGTTAGCCCTGTTCGCAAGGTTTGAGTCTTTTGTTACTGTTTTGATGAAGTCATTAGATGAACGTATTTCATCGGTCATCCGCGCGGCAAAGGAAGTTTCTTCAGAGTCAGACGATGACCCAAAGGTCAGTGGACGTGTCCGCAAGTGGGGTAAGCCTACTTCCCTCACGCCTAGACAGGAGATTCGCTCTCCTAAAGAGAAAACTAGAGACTCAAAGAAGAGACTCTCGAAGGTGATGTCGAGCAGGTCACCGGGGCAAACCCACGTAAGTCTTGAGGGGGATGGGCATTACCCTCAAGCAGTGGTAGTGGAGGCTGACGCCCCCGTCCTCGACAACTATGCCAGCGTCAAGTTTTCAGTTATTCCTATAGTTAGCAATGTCCATAGATCGCCGGTGATTAGTCATTCTCCGCTTTCCGGTTCTCCATCTAGGTTTAGAGTTGGCATTTCCGGTCAAGAGGTTCCTGGTCTATCAGATTCTTCATCTGGGCTTTTAAATTCTTCGGACCCGATTTTGGTAAATAGGAGTCAGGTTGCTGTCAATAGGAACTTTGTTAATTCTGGCTTCTCTCCTTCTTGTCTTGGTGAGTTTTCTGACTCTTTTTGTCTAGGGACCATTTAGTTCATGACTTTGGTCCTTCCTCTTCAGTTGTTAATATTGATTCTTCACTCGATTCGTTCGCTCCCTCCTTTCGTGATGCGGTTTTGGGTTTGTCAGGAGAGAGACCTCCTCATTCTCGGTCCTCTCAGGTTTAGGATTTCTCAGTTAGGTCTCTCCTCCTCTTCTCTTTCGGCTACGGATTTTTCCTCGAGTCACGTTTCTCCTTTCTCCTCTCTTTTTCAGTCATCCTCTATTCCTCCTCCTCCAGGCTTTTCCCGTATTCAATCTCTTCCTCATTCTTCTTCCTCCGCTTCCTTTGATCATATTGATCCGATTGTTTCCGTTATTCTCTCCCTAAAGCTTGAGTTTCAAATCGTCGATTCAGGTCTTGATTTTTCTTTGTTTTCGATGGCTAGGGATTCCATCCTTGATCGCTCTCTCGTATCCGCTCATTTGTCTATTCTCTTGAGGTTTTCTGCTAGTGGCCTGAATCATTTTTCAATTTCCTCTTGTCAGGATGTTGTCTCTGATCACTTTCCTTCTGATCGTTCTTCTGCCTTTCCTGATCCCTTACAGACTTCTTCTCTTCTAGCTTCCAGTAGGCGTTGCTCTCCTCTTTCCACTAGAACGGTTGATTCTATGGCCTCTGGTGTCTCTTCTCATTTTCTTTCTTCCTCTCCTAATCCTTCGTCTATTTCCGCAATCCCCAAGTCGGTCAGAGCTAGTGATTTGAAGAGATTTTGTCCTACTAGGGCCTCTTCGGATGACTGGTCCTTGGCCCACAGGTGGTTTGCCTCTACCCTTTCTCTTCCTCTTAAGGACGAGTTTTCGATAGATCCTCCTTCTTTAGCTCTTTCTTCGGATTCCTCTTCCTTTTTCCCTCAGGTCCTTCCAATTGACAATTTAGTCATTGATATGGTGGATTTCTATGTGAATGATGTCAATAGTAAGGAATTTTCTCTTACCTCTAAGTATGATGCTCCCGATGATTTCTTGAGAGTAGCCACAATTCAATCCCTTTCCGGTCCTTCATGGGAGGTTCTTTCTTCGCATGTTAAAAATTCCTCTACGGTAGAGTCTTCCGCTGATCTTGTTAAGTGGGAATCTGTGTGCAGATCCCAGCTTAAGTCGTCCAATTTTCTTGCGTTGTGCTCAGAAGCTGTTCTCAAAGCTCAAGAGAGAGGTGAACAGATCCATGTGGAGATTTTCGTTCTCTGGCAGATATTTCTAGAGGCGCCCTTAACTCTGTCTGCTGATCTCTAGGTTTTAATACCTCTACGAGAAAATCTAGAAGGCTTTCTGATGCAAATATTTCCGATCAGCTTAAGAGCAGTCTTGTCTCAGCTCCTCCTTATGGTCAGGATATTTTTGTCCAGTCCTCTGTTAATCTCATTAGATCTGAGTTTGAACGTTTGAGGGCCTCTAGAGATCTTCGGGTTCAGATTTTTATTTCTAAACCTGTGAAGAGAGATTCTCCCTTGATTAAAAGTCCCAATTCCTCACCTATGAGGAAGAGTCTCGGGCCTGAAGAATTTGGGGCCTATCCTTCTAGGATATTTACTAATTCGAACAGATTGTCCTCTAGCTCCCAAGATCGATCCGCGGAGGAGGATCGCTTTGATTCTATTTCTTCCCATCGCTCTAGGTCCCAAGTTAGGCAACACCCTGCTCTTATAGCAAGAGGGGGGGGGGGGGGGGGGGGGGCAGGCTTATTTTTATAGATCTAGTTCAAGGTCTAGAGGTAGGTCTTCCTTCAGAGGTTCTCAATCTAAGAGAGCTTGAGGGTGTGGCCTCCGCCCTGGTAGGTCAAGCCTTTTCTCCAATTTTAATGTCTTCTCTTCCTCTTCTTGTGCCTTTCGATCCATCGGTTCAGTGCCTTAAACCCAGTTTGCCAGTTGAAGGGCGCCTGTCTCTGTTCTGAGAGATGTGGCAGTCCCTCGTCTAGGACTCCTGGCTGGTAGATCAAATTCGCTGGGGTTATGTGCCCTATTGGATCCGTCATACTCCTCTTTCTCTTATCCCCAAGTGGACTCCAGTTCCTTCAAATCTGGAGAAGTTGGTGGCTCTAGAGGAGGAGTTGGATTCCATTATTGTAAAGAAGGCCATAGAAGAGGTTCCTTTTTGGAGTGTAGACCCGGGCTATTACTCAACCATTTTCTTAGTTCCAAAAAAGACAAGAGGTTGGTGTCCAATCATCAATCTAAAGAAATTGAATCTTCTTATCCTAACCCCAAAGTTCAAAATGGAGACCATCTCCCAGATCATTGCCAGTCTAGATCCACACATGTGGACTTCCTCCATAGATCTAAAGGACGCCTACTTCCAGGTCCTAATCCATCCGTCTTTTTGAAAATTCATGAGGTTCACTTACAAGGGTCGGGTATGGAAGTTCCGAGACATGCCCTTCGGCCTGACCACGGCCCCCTTTTTCTTCACTCATCTGGTTTCAGCTGTGGCAGGAATCTTACACCATCGTTCTATCCATATTCACATTTATATAGACGATTGGTTAATAAAAGCAAATTCTTCCTCAATTCTTTCAAGGGTCACCCCAGAGGTCTGCAGTCTTGCATGCAGACTAGGTTGGATTCTAAATCTAGAGAAATCAGTCTAGTTCCCTCTCAAGTCTTCACACATCTAGGTGTTGCTTTCGATCTGGCTCAGGGCTTAGTCTTTCCATCGGATCCAAGAATAGAGGCGATTTTAGTAGCGATGGACATTCTGTCAACTGTTCCCTCAGTCAGCGCAAGATTCTTCTTGGGAATAATAGGCTTGATGGTCAACGTAGAAAATGTTATTCCTTGGGCGGCGCTGATGAGAAGATCTTTTCAGATGTATCTAATGTCTCTTTGGAAGCAGTCAATCCACTCCATTTATCTCCAGATTCCTATAAGAGATCACTTAATCCCTCATCTGGAATTTTGGAAGGACCGTTCTTTGCTTCTAAGGGGTGTCCCTCTGATCAAGTCTCCCCCTCAGGTGATTATTTTTACAGACGCTTCTCAGGAGGGTTGGGGAGCGGTCTGGGACTCTCTGACGGGTTCAGGCCTTTGGTCTCTGGAGGAGTCGACAGCTCACATCAATATTCTGGAGCTATGGGCTGTCAGAAAGGCTCTCCTGGCTTGGTCGGATCTTTTAGTAGGATCCAAAATCTCGATCCGATCGGACAATTCGACGGTAGTCTCCTACATCAACAAACAAGGGGGAATGAGATCCTCTCTCCTTTGTATGGAGGTTTGGAACCTCCTCTTGTGGTGCCACAAGAATGAGATTTTTCTAGTGTCCTCTCATGTCCCAGGCAGTCTGAATTTTTTTGCGGACCAGCTGTCACGCCCCAGCAAATTCGCCCACACTGAGTGGCAGTTAAAGAGGTCTGTTGCCAGAGCGATTTTCAAGCTCAAGGATCGTCCCCATGTAGATCTGTTTGCGACTTGTCTAAATGGCCAGATCTCCTCTTTCATGTCTCCTTTTCCGGACAGTCAGGTGCTGGCAGTGAACGCCCTGTCTCAGTCCTGGACAGGAATGTTCGCTTATGCATTCCCTCCAACGATCCTGATTCCTTTGGCTTTGAAGAAGGTCAGGGACCAGTTTTGCAAAGTTCTTCTAATAGCTCCCTTTTGGCCCAAACGGATTTGGTTTGTGGATCTTCTAGATCTGGTAGATTTCCCACGTCTTCTTCCAGTCTCCCCAGATCTTCTTTCTCAAATAAGGTGAAGATGTCTTCATCCAAATACAGAAATCTTCAGCCTGTGTGTTTGGAAGATTTCAAGCATCAAGTCCCTGAGATCAAAGTTTCTTCTAGATCTCAGGAAATTATTGATTCTGGCAGGAGGGAGTCGACCGGACGAGTTTACAAGAGTCGACTTAAAATCTTTGGAGAATGGTGTGCAGTTCATGATCTCGTGCCCGATTCTGTTTCTATTCCCCAGGTGTTAGATTTTTTATCTTATCTCTTTGATCCTTTACAGTTATCTGCTAACATTGTTAGGGGTTATAGATTTTCTTTAGCATCTTCTCTTCCTTGTCTATTAAATGCTGATGTTAAGGACACAAAGATTCTTAACGGTTTTATCAGAGGATTGGGTAATATTCGTCCACCAGTAGCTAAGCCTTTGCCTTCCTGGGATCTGGCTCTGGTTCTTCAGGTATTAGCAGGTAGCCATTTTGAGCCTTTGACTTTTATTAATCTTAAACCTTTAACTCTTACGGCTGTTTTTCTTGTTGCTGCTGCCTCTGCCAGAAGATGTTCAGAAATTCATGCTCTTTCAGCTGAAAAGGACAGATTTATCGTATCTGGGGACGGTTTAGTCTTATAATAATAGGATATTATACAAATATTGCGTGCTCTAAGCGCTTACAATAATAAAATAAAATGATCATACAGTTGGATATGCCTGACGGAACAAAAACGTTTTAAGATTTGATTTAAATATAGCTAGAGTGGGTGAAGATTTAAGACTAGCTGGAAGATCATTCCATTCTGTAGAAGCAACAAAAGCAAATGTTCTGTGACCATAGGTTTTTGATTTAACTTTCGGAATTTTAAGCAGGTTTAGATTTGCAGATCTAAGTGGCCTGCTTGGCGTGTACGTTTCTAGCAGTTCTGAAAGGTAGGTTGGTGCTGTAGATATGATACATTGATAGGTTAGGCAGAGGACTTTGAAGCGTATTCTCTGTTCTATTGGAAGCCAGTGAAGATCTTGGAGAATGGGACTGATATGATCACTCTTACGCTTTATTATATCCCAGAAGGGATTTTTTTATCGAAAACTCAGTCTAACCGTTTCCCTGCTAAACCGATTATTTTAAAATCTTTATCATCATTTTCGCCTTCCGACAATTACTGGTGTCCTGTTAGGCCATTGAAGGTTTATAAACAATGAACCGATTTTTAAAAATCTGATCCGTCTCACTTATGGGTTCCGTATGCAGAGGAGGTAGCCAAACCAGTCTCTAAGGCTACGATTGCTAGATGGATTTGTGAGACCATGAACATTTTTTACGTTATTGCTTCTCCGGAGCAAATTAATCTTTCTCACATAAAAGCTCATGATGTCAGAGGAATGGCTACCTCCTTCACTCTTTTCGCTCGTTCTTCTCTTGACGAAGTCATGCAGGTCGCAGGTTGGAAATCTGAGTCCACTTTTACCTCTTTATTTAAGGGATCAGAGTGCAGCAGCTTCCTTTTTTAGAAATATTACAATTTTAACTAAAAAAGGCGACTATTTACCGAACACTTCCCGTCATTTTCGTTAAGACTGTGCGTTTGCGTGAAATGGTGTCTTTCCTTGTGTGTTAATCATGGTGTGATTGATTTAGATGCACTATTATGTTATGTTATTAACATTTGGATATAATTTGTTTAATTTTTATTCTTGTTTATAGATTCTCAAATCTCCACCCACCATTGATTTAGTTGGTTCACTGACCAAATCTACGGGTTTAGAAAGTAGTGATTGAACGGTAATGGATGTTTTTGTTGTGTAATAACAACACCCCCCCCCCCCCACAAACCCCCCTTGCGGGTTGGTCTGTTGTTTTATTAACCACTATAAAACATACTTACTGTTCAATCACTATTACCCGGTCTCAGCCACACCTCGTGGAAATGATTTGAGAATAGGTTTGTAATATTTGGCACTTAAATTTAGAAAAGTGAATCTATTTCCTATTTGGGCTCCAATGCGCATGCGCGGGCATGTATAGTGACAGGCGTCACCAGGGAGTGAGTACAGACTGGTGCCAGTCTATATCAGGAGGGGATCTCAACCAGTAGCCTGGTTGAGGGTATATAATAATGGGTGTAGGCATGGGGAGGTAAGTAAGCAAGCATAAAAATCTTATTCTTATTTATTGTGGTTAATAAAACTACAGACCAACCCGCAAGGGGGTCTGTGGGGTTTTTTCTGGAGGCAGAAGAGATGATTGGTTTTTTTTGGAGCCAGAAGAGATGATTGGTTTTCTGGAGCCAGAAGACGTTTGTGATTTTCTGGAGACAGAAGAGATGATTGGTTTTCTGGAGGCCGAAGAGATGATTGGTTTTCTGGCACCAGAAGAGACGAGTGGTTTTCAGTAGCCAGAAGAGTTCTGGAGTCAGGAGAGATCTGTGCTTTTCTGGAGGCAGAAGAGATGATTGGTTTTCTGGAGGCAGAAGAGACGAGTGGTTTTCTGGAGGCAGAAGAGTTCTGGAGGCAGAAGAGATCTGTGATTTTCTAGAGCCATAAGAGATGATTGGTTTTCTGAAGCCAGAAGAGATGATTGGTTTTCTGGAGGCAGAATACACCTGTGCTTTTCTGGAGGCAGAAGAGATCTGTGGTTTTCTGGAGGCAGAAGAGAGCTGTCGTTTTCTGGAGCCAGAAGAGATGATTGGTTTTCTGAGGCCAGAAGAGATGATTGGTTTTCTGAAGACAGAAGAGATGATCGGTTTTCTGAAGACAGAAGAGATAATTGGTTTTCTGAGGCCAGAAGAGATAATTGGTTTTCTGAAGACAGAAGAGATGATTGGTTTTCAGGAGTCAGAAGAGTTCTGGAGTCAGGAGAGATCTGTGAGCCAGAAGAGATGATTGGTTTTCTGAAGACAGAAGAGATGATTGGTTTTCTGAAGCCAGAAGAGATGATTGGTTTTCTGGAGGCAGAATACATCTGTGCTTTTCTGGAGGCAGAAGAGAGCTGTCGTTTTCTGGAGCCAGAAGAGATGATTGGTTTTCTGAAGCCAGAAGAGATGATTGGTTTTCTGAAGACAGAAGAGATGATTGGTTTTCTGAAGACAGAAGAGATAATTGGTTTTCTGAGGCCAGAAGAGATAATTGGTTTTCTGGAGGCAGAAGTGAGCTGTCGTTTTCTGGAGCCAGAAGAGATGATTGGTTTTCTCAGGCCAGAAGAGATAATTGGTTTTCTGAAGAAAGAAGAGATGATTGGTTTTCTGAAGACAGAAGAGATAATTGGTTTTCTGAGGCCAGAAGAGATAATTGGTTTTCTGAAGACAGAAGAGATGATTGGTTTTCAGGAGCCAGAAGAGTTCTGGAGTCAGGAGAGATCTGTGAGCCAGAAGAGATGATTGGTTTTCTGAAGCCAGAGGAGATGATTGGTTTTCTGAAGACAGAAGAGATAATTGGTTTTCTGAGGCCAGAAGAGATAATTGGTTTTATGGAGGCAGAATACATCTGTGATTTTCTGGAGGCAGAAGAGAGCTGTCGTTTTCTTGAGCCAGAAGAGATGATTGGTTTTCTGAGGCCAGAAGAGAGAATTGGTTTTCTGAAGACGGAAGAGATGATTGGTTTTCTGGAGGCAGAAGAGACGAGTGGTTTTCTGGAGGCAGAAGAGTTCTGGAGGCAGAAGAGATCTGTGCTTTTCTAGAGCCAGAAGAGATCTGTGCTTTTCTAGAGCCAGAAGAGATGATTGGTTTTCTGAAGCCAGAAGAGATGATTGGTTTTCTGAAGACAGAAGAGATGATTGGTTTTCTGAAGACAGAAGAGATAATTGGTTTTCTGAGGCCAGAAGAGATAATTGGTTTTCTGAAGACAGAAGAGATGATTAGTTTTCTGTAGCCAGAAGAGATGATTGGTTTTCTGAAGACAGAAGAGATAATTGGTTTTCTGAGGCCAGAAGAGATAATTGGTTTTCTGAAGACAGAAGAGATGATTGGTTTTCTGTAGCCAGAAGAGATATGTGCTTTTCTGAAGGTCGAAGAGATAAGTTATCATTCAAGTGTGGCTGTTAGAGGGATCCATTTGTAACTAAGCTCCGTCCAGGTAAGCGGTTGAATATTTTAAAACTCGTTTGACATGGGACTGATGCTGCCTATGGCACAATAGCACCTGCAGTCAAATGATTTTCAAAATATTCAGAATTTCTTTAAAATTGTAAATTCACCAAAGACATACTATTAAGACCCTTTAGTGATGGATGTTTCTCACATTCATGATGGACCTACGTGATTGTGACATCAGATAACAAGTGACATACTTTGATTATGATATCAGAAAAAAGTAATCACATATTCTAACTCTGCGATTATCAGTACCCACACAGGCTTCCCCTGAAGGCAATGCTTGAATTGTAATTATGCAGATATCGCTGCTGCTCAGTTGATTACGGCTTATCTGCCTAAAAGCTGGCTTTGATTAATATTCTATAAGATTTCTACAAATAACCGCAAGCCATAAAATGCTGTATAATTAGCTTTTGCGATATAGTTTTATAATTTAATATAACTTAAAGGTCTTGTGAGGACTTGCGGTCGATAATGAGTTTCAATTAATTTTATCGTCTACTACACTATATAAACACAACAGCATCACTTTGGAGTGAGAAAAATATGTTAGGCAGCCCAAATAACGAGATTAAATGACGCCTCAATCTGAATCACACCACCACTCGCTGTGATGTCACACCGGGAACGGCGCTGTGAGCTGGGTCAATATTTCTCTGCCTGTAGTACAAAGGTAACATGTTTTAAAACATGCATTTAACAGGATAGGCTTCACCTACCATAACATAAATTATGTCAGGTTGAAGCTAAGTTTTCAAGAAATAAAAAATCATGATTTTTTTAAATCTATTATGATATTTACTCATTTTTAATGGTTTCATGGATAGCTATATTCGCATAATAATAAGCCTATGACTACGGTAAACCATGGGCAATGCTGAAAAGCGGCAATATTTCTATGCATGTGACAAATACTCTAGTAGGCCTAATTGTGGACCCATTACCATTCTTGAAAGGACTGGGTGTACTATGTAATATCTGGGAAGGATGGATATGAGTGTGATGATCGAGGTGGGTGGGAGAGGTTGACGATGGCTATAATTGTAGTATTATTCATATCTAAATGTATATAGGCTACAGAGAGCAGGAACAATTTTTTCTGAAGATTACGAATGTACAATAAGTGTGTCAGTGCGTCCTATGTGAAATTTCCCGTGATTACTGATTAGAATGTAATTGTTTACCTATAAGCTTTTGGCAATGTGTTTGTATAATAATAATAATAATAATAATAATAATAATAATGTAGAGGCATGTATGTGTCAACACGTACATTGGTGTGTGTGGGCGGGGGGTGGGGGCGTCATGCCTGTGACAACAATATGAACTATATCGTATTCAAACCAACTTCTTCCATGTATGGAAGTAGCATACACTCATATTTCAATGTTATGAAAAAGCAAAACTATAGTGGATGAACAAATGTTAAATAGGTAGGTGAACTGACAGATGTTCAGAGGTCGCTAGCGTATCATCTTTACTTACAGTGCAGCTCATAAATAAGTTTAAATGCTTCCAAAGCAAAAACACAAATATGGTAGTTAGAACCACATGAACATGATACAAGAAACGTTATGTTGAATATTTTGAACACAATTTGGGTTGAAATACAACCCAATTATGTTCAAAATATTCAACAGTATATATTATTTAAGTTGTACTATAAGCGTACGGATGGCAGTGAAAGCCTCGCTATGCACCTCGGCCACTGCCTAAATTGTAAACAAACTGTGTAGTGTCAATAATATGTCAATGTATTCTATGCGCATTAAATAGATTAGTTTAGATTAGATTTATATTTACCCGACATTTTAGTTAATTTTAAACACATAACTGGAGTAACTGCTATATTGCACTCATAAATTGATTCATAAGCCTACATAATGGTAAATTGCGATCGTACATGCACTGAGCGGTGTAGGCCTACTTAACTATCATTTAAAAAGTTGTACATTTGTGTACATGCATGCCTATCATCTATGCAAAATCTCTGCAGTCAATCCAAAAATATAAGATATATATATATATGCATTTGTAGAATTGTATTCCAAGAAGTGTGTGGATGGGTTTGATTAAATAAAGCCTAATTCACGTACATGAAATCCGATGTTACTGTCACCTCTAACAGGCCTATACGTTAGAATTGTGATGTCAGGCACCGTGACCATGAGGTCTGTCCTTTAAGTTTAATCAACAAAAATATCATCAACTTCGGTATTATTGAACCTTTGTGCATCTCGAGCAATGTAGGCCTAGTGTCCCTGTGTGAACACTGAATTGTCAAAGAATAGGTGCATAGGTGCCTAATACGTGCAGCAGTAGAGAGCCTAGCTATGGTCCCCGAGATAATAATCTAGACTAATAGGAATTGGTGTCATCCCGGTGTGACGTCACAACTCTAGCATGATAGCGAAAAACGTTTGGTTGTCAAGGTGGTTGCTATATGCTTATCTCAACTTTGGCTGGGCCGATTACAAAATTTAAAAAGCATTTTGTTCTTCTAGTAAAGGAGAATATGTATGATGATTGTCAAGTTAATCAGAGCGATCGGGTATCTAGTCCTCACAACATCTTTAATATTTGTTTAACATTGACCTTGAGTTCTTTAATGTTGTTGACCTGCTATTTGAGGCTATGTGTATTGCTTAGAAGGTGAACATGAACTTGATGATGTGTATACCTTTTCTTGGTCAGTGTGGCCATAACAAGCCTTTGCAGTGGTCTTGAGAAATGACCATGTGCAGGAAACAAGCCAAATGATACAAATTAATCATGTATTTACCATGACTACTCAAATATTCAGAATATAGTATACTAAGCAATTTCTGATCAGGATTATGGTAAAATTATCACACAAATTGTCAGGGATGACTGTAGGGCTCCTATAGCGCCCTAGGCAAAGGTTGAATGATGAGGGGGTGTCAGAGAGGGATGATCTCCCTGAAAATGGTGTGTTTGGTGCAGGTGAATGTCCCCCAGGAAATTTCAGATGCTCTGAGAGCGCCTTTCACGCATATCTAGAGTGACATATACAGTTCATAGGCAGACTGGCAGAGCATGGCTGACTAAATGGTGGAGAACACTTGTCATCGGATGGTCAACAAGATGATACAAGTTCAATATTATTTATGTAGCCTATATAGAGATTTGTAGACAATACATGTGGGCCATCCAAGGCATTGCCCTACTGTATTGTTTTGTTCAAACTAAGGTTACTTTACAAGTGTAATTTTTCTGCACTGGCACTGCTGTCCATTAAACAATATGCCGTATATGAAACTTCTACTTGGCTTCACATATAATTTCCATTACATGAAAGAATATTATCGGTTTGAATATAAAGGTTTATCAAAGTTTACATTGAATGTTTAATAAAGCGGAAGTAATAGGCTTACAAGTCTATGACTGCAATAATCTGTCACATTAAAAAAATTCTTATTCCCTTAGCGATACATGTAATTCGGATGGTGAGATGCGCCCTCGCTCCCTTTTTGGCGCCTCCTACCCTATGCACTGCCTAGTTCACCTATACTGGGAGTCGGCCATGCAAATTGTTAATAAGTGCTTTTCTATGTTTCTAATTTCTTCTTAATATGCGTTACTCGCCTGAAAGATGGCAGAAAATAATTTGGAACTATTTTCTCACTTGCGTTTAAAATTTAAACCCAGAATATTTTATGATACCTTAATATACTGTTTCGCCTTTAATGGTTCAGATTGGTCAAGAAAATGTAATTGTTGGCTTAGTGAATGTCCATTTCCTGACCAAGAAAATACTTTTTCAGTTATCGATCCAAGTATGGTAGTGGTAAATTTAAATTTTCTTTTTAAAGTTTTTGGGACAGCTTATTTCTGTTTGCGGAAAAACCAAAGAGATCGATCGACGTGTGGGACGCCAATGAGTTATTCTAGCTTTCCTCAATAACGACTAACTTCACTGATTCAAAATATGTGCAATTCTTCACTGATTCAAAATATGTGCAGTACAGGGAGTGCAAGGATCGATGGATCCCAACACGAGTATAGCATGGGTGGAGCTTAGCTAGAGCGGGGTGGGACATAGCTAAAACTGATAATAGGTTTTCTTAACCCTTTAATGGTCAAATTTGGTCAAGAAAATTTTATCTGCCTATTGAATGTCCATTTACAGGCCAAGAGAACACAATTTTTGAAAATTTATCACAGGAATGACTGGCTCAGTTATTGAGCCAGTCATTCCAGTGATAAATTTTCTAAAATTGCATTCCCTTGGCCCCTAAATGGGCATTGCACAAGACCTTAACAGAGGCCGGTTTTAGCCAGTATGGCCATTAAAGAGTTATATGAACTTAGTACATTGTAGTCACGTTATTAATGTGTTTATTTTGTAGAAGTTGCAGTCCATGCTGTTGTTGCCATTGCAACAGTTGTCCAGTATAACACAGATTCATATCCGCCAAAAGCAACTGGAATGTGTGCTACAGATCCTTCATCAGAATGCAGACTCTCTGCTACATGGCTGGCCCGTTGTTCTCAATGTAGTGGGTGCCATTACTAATGAACATGGGTAGGTAGAGATATGTTCGACTCATGCACTGAATACTTCCTATTTAAAGGTATCATATGTTTCAGTCTTATCGCGGGAAACGGGTGAGACTGTGAACGTACAATTTAACGTACAATAATAATATTATGGTCATGTTATGATGTGAAGTGTTTTATGTGCTGCATGTGATTTGTTACAATGGATGAATCCAGTCTGTTGATCAATCATATGATGTCATAATCAACAGTTCATATGTAGGCTGACATCGTAATTAATTACGTCATAAATGGTTAATAGTCTGTCAAGTTGTACAAATAGTATGTCTACTATTTAATAAACAATCTGGTGAATATATTGAAAATAATTTGACTGAACGCTGTTACTGCCAGAGCACCCAGTCAAATTGCTCTCGATATATGCAACAGGTTAAATGTATAATTTTCTGGAAATTGAGATGTAGGGCGTGCAGGGATCGATCGATCAATTCCAACACGAACAAAGCGTGGGTGGAGCTTAGCTAGGGATGGGCGGGAAATAGCTAAAATTGATTGATCACTTAATGTGTTACATGTGTGAGTTGTGCAGTGTGAGATGTTTGATGTGTGTCTTGTAATGTACTACGTGTAATGTGTGGTGTGTGTGTGTGTGTGACATGTACGCTATGTGATGTACTACGTGTGATGTACTACGTGTGATATGTTCTCAGTAATTTGTGTAGTTTTATGCGCTGTATATGTCGCGATGTGTAGCATGTGATGTGTGCTTGTGGGGTGTGAATGTATAATGTATGGTTTCCGGTGTGTGTGTGTGTGTGTGTGTGTGTGTGGATTGTATGGCACTTGATGTGCAGCATACAAGAATAGCAGAGAAAAGTCTCTTGACCCACAGGCCTAGCTTAGTCAATTTAGGTTTACACTAATTCCCCCATCTGTCAATATGTCTGGTATTACGTTTAAGCATTCACTAGCAACTCAGGGTTGAAAGAGTTAAATCATTCATATTTCTCATTAACCTTGAATAATTTTCTCAAGAGCTATTCACCCTCTTGAGTTCATGATTCAATTATGTTTTCTCATTAGTCTAGCTGTCAGTTAATTAGTGTACATGAAATGTCCTAAGACAGAAGTAAGAAAATGTATAACTGATTGCAGTCTCAAGTAATGGACTTGTGGTTATCCACCTGATTCTATAGTTAGGATTTCATCATAGTAGCTTTAGGTAATTTCCACAATATATTTCAGTCTGACAATTTTAGCCATCATGCGTCAATCTAGGGTCGGTCAGTTACCTGTACAATTTTAGCCATCATGCGTCAATCTAGGGTCGGTCAGTTACCTGTACCTAGATATATGCAGCTAGTAGCAGCTCAAACATGGAAGAAGCTCTCCAGAAGGATTAAATGGAATAGAACAATTTCTGTCTATTTATCTGTTCATCTGTCCATCATCATTTCTCAATGCTTGTTAATTCTCCATAACTCTTCCTTGTCAATGGACTTGTGGTATGATTGGCAGGACTTTCATCACAGTAGTTTTAAGTATTTCCAAAAAAATTGGTCCCGGAGAGGTAACTAATCTTTCCTTATTAGTTTTAAGTAGTTTATTCATTATTAGCTCACCTGGCCTGAAAGGCCAAGTGAACTTATGCCATGGCGACCGTCCATCGTGTGTCCATCTGTCGTCCGTCCATCCGTCCGTCCGTCAACTTTTCCATTAAATAACTTCTTCTCAAGAACTACTGGTCTGATTTCAATTATCTTTGGCAGGAAGCATCCTTAGGGCATAGGGATTCAAGTTTGTTCAAATGAAGCCGATCGACCAATTTGGCCGGTGGCCATCTTGGATTTTGCCCGATTTTAGGAAATATCTTTAAAAATCTCCGAAACCGTTATGGGGATTGATGCAAAACTTATGAAATATGATCTCGGGCAAGAGCTGAACCAAGTTTGTTCAAGGGAACTTGATTGGTCAAATGGTTCGGTGGCCATCTTGGTTGACCTAGTTTTAGTGAAAATGACTTCTCCAGAACCGCTGAACGGATTGGGTCGAAATTGGGCAGATATGGTTAGGGATTAAGGGCCAATA
Organism: Chaetoderma sp. LZ-2023a; assembly: GCA_034401795.1. Classification (NCBI taxonomy): domain Eukaryota; kingdom Metazoa; phylum Mollusca; class Caudofoveata; order Chaetodermatida; family Chaetodermatidae; genus Chaetoderma; species Chaetoderma sp. LZ-2023a. Next base: position 118,047,280 of record CM067371.1, read on the forward strand.
AAGTTTGTTCAAGGGAAGTTGAACCATAAAAGAACATGGCCTCCATGGGCCAATCAAAATATAGCGTGTTTGGCAGCCATATTGGATTTTTTTTATTTAATGAATTTTGAGGCCGAAATTGGTGTTATATGTGTTTTTTGCATATTCTGATATCAATTTTGCCATTTTCGAAACTGATAAATAGTTTGGCGACCATCTTGGAGTATTTTCCTGACAAAGGGGCCCATACTAAAGCAATGGGAAATTTAAAATGTCTTCTGGAGAACTACTAGGCCGATTTCAATTATATTTGGCAGGAAGCATCCTTAGGGTCTAGGGATCCAAGTTTGTTCAAATGAAGCCGATCGGCTAATTTGTCCGGTGGCCATCTTGGATTTTGGCCGATTTTAGGAAATGTCTTTAAAAATCGCGTTCTCCGAAATGGCTTGGGGAATCGATTCAAAAGTAATGAAACCTCATCTAGGAAAAGACATAAGCCAAGTTTGTTCAAGATGACTTGATTAACCAAATGGTTCGGCAGCCATCTTGGATGACCTAGATTTCCCGAAAACGACTTCTCCAGAACCGCTGAATGGATCAGGCCAAAATTTTGGAGATATGATTAGGGACTAAGGGCCATTAAAGTTTGTTCAAGGGAAGTTGCTCCATCAAAAAACATGGCCGCCATGGGCCAATCAAAATGTAGCGTGTTTGGTGGACATATTGGATTTTTTTATTTGATGGATTTTGAGGCCAAAATTGGTTCTATATATGTTTTTGGGTATTCTGAGCTCAAATTTGCGATTTTCGAAACTGTCGGATAAACGGTTTGGCGACCATCTGGGATCATTTTCTCATCAAAAGCTCCCATTCTAAAGCAAAGGGAAATTTCAAATGTCTTCTCGAGAACTACCAGGCCAATTTCAATTATATTTGGCAGGAAGCATACTTAGGGCATAAAGATCCCAAGTTTGTTCAAATGAACCCGATCGGTCAATTTGCGGTATTCTGGTTTGAAATTTGCAGTTTTTGAAACGGTCGGATAAATGGTTTGTCGGCCATCTTGGACCAATTTCCCACCAAAAGCTTCTATACTAAAGCAATAGGAAATTTAAAATGTCTTCTCAAGAACTACTGGGCCGATTTCAATTATATTTGGCAGGAGGTATCCTTAGGACATAGAGATTCCATTTTGTTCAAACGAAGCCAATCGGCCATCTTGAATTTTGGCCGACTTTTAGAAATGTCTTTAAAAATCTTCTCCAAAACCGTTTGAGGGATCAATTCAGACCTCATAAAATATGATCTATGGTAAGAGCGGACCCAAGTTTGTTCAAGGGAACTTGATTGACTAAATGGTTCAGCGGCCGTCTTGGATGACCTCATTTTCGCATAAACAACCTTTTCCCCAGAACCGCTGAAGCAATCAGGCCAAAATTTGTGATATATGATTAAGGACTAAGGGCCATTAAAGTTTGTTCAAGAGAAGTTGATCCGTCAAAAAAAATGGCTGCTTTAACATGTCTTTAAAAATCTCGAAAACCGCTTGGGGGATCAATTCAAAATGCATGAAATATCTTCTAGGGCAAGAGCTGCACCAAGTTTGTTTCAAGGGAACTTGATTGGCCAAATGGTTTGGTGGCCATCTTGGATAACCTAATTTTTGCCAAAATTACTCCAGAGTCACTGAGCGGATTGGGCCAAAATTTGGGAGATATGATTAGGCACTGAGTTCCATTAAAGGTTTTTCAAGGGAAGGCGCTACGTCAGAAACATGGCTGCAGTGGACATTGGCATTTCAACTAATCTTACTTGAGTTTTACATCCATCGCCCATCGGTGTCACTTCCAATGACTTTCGGTCAAATGGTTTAGTTTTTGAGATATTGACAACAATCTCTGGACTGCTTTTTTGCATTAGTGATTTCGAACAATGTTTAAGCGAAAATAGATGATATCAGTGCTAACAACAGCTGATTTCTTAACTGTCTCACTGCTACAAGCCAGTGCAGCCAATAATTTCAATTTTCAAAAGCTCTTGACTTGTTGAATATTTTTGAAAACAATTTGACTGAAAGTTGTTGGCAGCTTAGCCACCAACAACTTTCAGCCCTATTGTTTTTAAAACTATTTATCAGGTGCAGAGATATAACCTTTGGAATATGTCATTTGCAAAAACTCAGCAGTCAGACGGTTACTAGAGGTTTAAATACAATTGAAGAAAATGGTCTCTAAAGGTAGGTAGGTGGTCTTTATAGTAGTTTATTCCCCACCACCACACAATCCATTTAACACATGCGCATCTGGCTGAATCATCAAGTTGCAGCAGGGGTAGGGTGAGCTGGAGTTGATTTAGAAAATAATTTGGCTGAAAGTCATTGCTGCCTTAGGCAGCAACAACTTTCAATCAAATACATTTCAAAATATTTTTAAGAGCATAGATGTCAGAGCACATAATACATATCTTAAATATTTAGGCCGTGATGGAAAGGTTAATCTGTTAATTGGAGTTTAATCTACTTTGGCAATAAAATCTGATATGGTGATAAATCAGTGGACGGTGGGAACAAACCTGTATCTCCCCTATGAAAGTGAGACTGCAAATATTTGAGGGGTGATAACTCTGGCATTTGACATCCTATCAGTTTAATTTCCACAAGACAAATATTAGATGCTGGCATTAACATTGTGACCAAGTTTGGTGTCAATCCGTCAAGAAATAAAATGAGTCACCATTGTTGGTGATGGACAGACAGATGGATGGACAGACATACAGAAGACGGACGGGGGTCATTGCTATGTGACAGCTTACTGACTGACGAGTTAAGAAAACCAATTTCGGCTTCAAAATCCATCAAATAAAAAAATTGAATATGGCCGAATGTCCACAAACTCATTTAGAAGACTATTCCTAAACCACCCACCAACAATTGTGACAAAAATGTATAATGCTCCAGGTGAGTGACACAGGCAGCCAAACACGCTAAAATTTGATTGATCCACAGCGGCCATGTTTTTTACCTATCAACTTCCCATGAACAAACTTTAATGGCCCTTAGTCCATAATCATATCCCCAAAATTTCAGCCCGATCCGTTCAGCGGTTCTGCAGGTCGTTTTCATGAAAAGTAGGTCATCCAAGAGGGTCCCTGAACCATTTGGCCAATCAAGTTCCTTCGAACAAACTTTGTTCAGCTCTTGCCCTATATGATATTTCGTGAGTTTTGAATCGATCCACCAAGCGTTTTCGGAGAAGATTTTTAAAGAGGTTTTTAAAAATCGACCAAAATCCAAGATGGCCACCGGCAAAATTGGCCGATCGACTTCCTTTGAACAAACTTAGATCTGTATGCCCTAAGGATGCTTCCTGCCAAATATGATTGAAATTGGCCCAGCAGTTCTTTGAAAAGAAGTCGTTTAAAGAAAAAGTTGGTGGATGGACAGACGACGGACGGTCGCCACGGTATAAGCTCACTTGGCCATTCTGGTCAGGTGAGCTAATAATTGAAATCGGCCCAGCGGTTCTTGAGAAGTTGTTTAAAGGAAAGGTTGACAGACGGACGGACGGATGGACAATGGACACACGACGGACGGTCGCCATGACATAAGTTCACTTGGCCTTTCAGGCCAGGTCAGCTAATAATATAATTATAGTCGATCAAATACTCAAAAACATAAATTTGTGAAATATTATGCTAGTATCCAGTTTATGCCAACATACTTCAGTCAATTATCGACATAAATAAGAATATAATATCATGCACGTGGGAACCAAAACTTGCAAGTAACATTCCTGCAATTTGTCCAACATTTTTATGACAACAACAACTGCGACACTTTCCTATGCTCAGACAGGGACAACAAGGCTAGACGACCAAAAAATAGTAGTACGGTAGTAGTAGTAGTAGTAGTAGTAGTAGTAGTAGTAGTAGTAGTAGTAGTAGTAGTAGTAGCAACAGCAGCAGTAGCAGCTGCTATTGTTGTTATGTGGTTATAGTGGTGGTGGGGATGGTGGTGCCACTGGCTGTATTGTGTGTTGTTGTTTTTGCTACTGTCATCGTCGCCATCGTCTTCGCTTGTGGTGGTCTTAGTCGTAGTAGTTGTTGGGGGTAGCGGTAGCTATAATTTGTTTCTGCTGCTACTGTCGTCGTCATCGATGGTGGTGGTAGTAGGTGTGTTGGTTGTGGTGATGCCGGCTTCATGGTTGCAGCGGCGGTGGTGGTGGTGGTGGTGGCGGGGGCGGTCGTGGTGGTATTGGTGCTTATGGTGGTGGTGTTGGTTGTAGCAGTAGTGATGGTCGTGGAGGTAGCTTCGTTGAGTTTGTGTTATTCGCGACAGTGGTGGTGGTAGTAGTTATGGATTTGTAGGTGCAGCGAGGGTGTGGTGGGTGGGGGGGGGGAGGGTGTGTGGTCCCAGTGGTGGTATTCATGGAGGTGGTTTCGTTGTGTTAGCGTTGTTAGTGGTAGCGGCAGGGCGGTGATTTTGCTGGTGGTGGCATTAGTTGTGGTGGTGTTCATTCCTTCCTTCCTTCCTTCATTGAGTCATTGATTGATTGACTCCATTGACTAATTAGAATATTATCAGCTGTATAAAATTACCCCAAACTCCCCTACAAAGAGGAATCCCGCCCAATGACGTAGTGACATAATGGCGTAAGCCTGTGCAAATGGAGACCGACAAGAAGGTACGTACAGATATATTATTTTGAAGAAATAGGACCTGTATTTTATTAGTTTGTGAATAAGTATTATTCAATTGTAGCGTTGAGTGTGTGTATAACCATATCCTTATCATCCTTACGTCTTCAGTTTTGGAATCCATGTCCGTTTCGTGAAATGAATGACTGATATAAATTTCAGTTGGCGTGCTTTTCACATATACATCAACGCTTGACTGCTGCCATTTCACGATTTTGGGGGGCATCCTTTATAGTAAGCGACGGTGGGTGTGCTGGAAATGGTCAGAGGAGACAAAACGCAAACAATATGGCGGTAGCTCACCTGGTTGGATTTAAGGGTACACATCTTTTTTTTTGCGTATTAGCTGCTATTTTTGTGTCGTCATGACAGCTTTAAGGGGCGGGAATTGATTAACTCTTTAGCTGTCGAATTTGTTCAAGAAAATTTCAATTTTCTCATAGAAAATGTCCATTTGCAGACCAAAAGGAGACTATTTTTTAAAATTGTCCACTGGAATGATTGGCTCGGTTATCAAGTCAGTCATTCCAGTGGTAAATTTTCAAAAATAGTCTTGTTTTGGTCTGCAAATGGACATTTCTCAAGAGCACTGCAGAAGCTGTTTTTGGCTGATATGAGTGTTAAGGGTTAAATTAGAGATTCAAACATGACGAACTAAGACAATTTTCACATTTTGATTTTTTTTTTTAATTTCTTGTTGAAATATTTTTAAAAACATTCTGTGTGGATACTGAGCACCAAATCTGTGTGGTTGGGATCATTTGCTACTGATGAGAATATTCTAATCCTGCACGGCAGTTTCCTTTATCCGTAACCATGGTTGTATACTCGTCGCGATGGATCTCCATTTCCGCGTGTGCATATGTATGTGTAGACGAAACAATCGAAAACACAGTATAATGTATTGTCAACATAGCAATTCTTGCTTAAAATACTCAATATTTCTGATAAATTTAACTGGTACCAGCTGCACACCTCCCAGTGATTATCGGGAAATTAGCGTTGTTGAATGTCATGAGTATTGTGTTTTACTGATGTGTTAAAAGTCAGTCGTTGACTGATTGAGCGTTACTACTAAACACATCATGCGATACAATGTAGCCCAGAAACAACTTAACATGTTTACAAATCATAATAAAATCTACTGTTGAATATTTTGAACATAATCTGTTTGGAAGGCATTGCTGCTTAAGTTCAAAATATTCAACGGAACATTCTTACATCGTCTTTAAAATTGTACTAACTACCATATTTCTGGTTTTGTTTTGGAAATATTTTACCCTGTTTATGACCTGCCATCGTAATCATGACGCCATGAATGATTCGATTAAGCCTGTCTAACGCTTAATAGTCTGACACATTGTACGAATTGTATGTTTTTGCTATTTAAGAAAGATGCTGTTGAATATTTTTTAACTAGTTTGACTGAGCGCTGTTGCTGCCTATATGTTGCTGCAACAGCACCCAGTCAAATTAGTTTCAAAATATTCAACGACTTAACCTGTATAGTTTTCTGGAAATTGATAGTCATGAATAGTTGATAGTTCAAAGATCGATCGATCCCAATGTGAGCAAGTGTGGGCAGAGTTTTTCAACCAAATCAATGGCTGGAAGGATCCTATTCTGGTAACCGCCAGACGTTTTTTAAATAATTTTGATTGGTCAATTTTTTTGGCTGTTATGAAAAATTCACTGAAAATTATCAAAATGCTCCTCCATAGCTGCTTGACATATTTCCACCAAATTTACCTAGACGGATTCTATGGTGGTAGGCGCTAGAATTTTTATTCAGAATTTTGATTGCTCATTATTTTGTGTGAAAAAGCTAGATTTTATGAAAAATGTACCCACAGATTGTCGAAACGCTACTTCTTAGTTTCTTGACATATTTCAATCAAATTTGGCTAGAGTGACCCTATCATGTTAGAATCTAGAACCTATATTTGGAATATTGATTGATAAATTTTTTGAGTAAAAATATTAGATTTTATGAAAAATTTACCGGAAATAGTGAAAACGCTACTCGTCATTAGCCGCTTGGGGGATTGTAACTTAATTTTGTTGGAACTTCTATACACAATTATGATGGGTCACATTTTTTGCTAAAAATCTTAGATTTTGTTAAAAATTTACTGCCAATTGACAAAATGCTCTTCGCCACTAACTGTTTGACGTATTTCAAGCCTAAGTAGCTTGACGAACCCTATCGGGTCGGCTCCAGAAGGTCTATTCAGAATTTTGATTGGTCAATTTTTTGGGTTCAAAATCTTAGATTTCTGGAAATTTACTGGAAATTGTCAAAGCGCTTCTGCTCATTAACCGCTTGGCGGATTTCAACACAATTTGCCAAGAATGGTGCTGTCATGGTAGGCTCTAGAATGTTTATTCAGAATTTTGCTTGGACAAGTTTTGGGTGTGGAAATCAGATTTTATGAACGATTTACCACAAATTGTTGAAACGCATGTTTTCCGTAACTGTTTGGTGGATTTTTATTTTAATTTTTTGTAAATTTCCAGAACCATTTAAAGTGCTACTCCTTAATTAATGGCCCAATTTCAACAAAATTCTGGAGAACCACTGGGCCGATTTCAAGTGTATTTGGCAGTAAACATCCTAGATTTTGGCCGATTTTTAGAAATGTCTCTAAAAGTCTCCGAAGCTTCTTGGGCGATCTATTCAAAACTCATACAACATCATCTAGGGAAACAGCTGAACTAAGTATGTTGGAGGGAACTTGATTGGCCAAATGATTCGGTGGCCATCTTAGATGACCTAGTTTTCTTTAAAGTGACTTCTCCAGAACAGCTTAACGGATCGGGCTGAAATTTGGGAGATATGATTAAGTACTAAGCGCCATTAAAGTTTATTCAAGGGAAGTTGATGTGTCAAGAAACATGGCCGCTGTGTTCTTGTTACAATTGTTACTTGTATCTGATGGCCTTTCTCGTTGAAATGCCTATGTTCCAGGTGAGTGATACAGGCCCCTTGGCCCTCTTGTTTCATAGATAGAAAGAAAATAATGCTGAAATTTAGGGCATTGATGTCAAGATTCTTTCCATCTAGCAAGTTATTGGAGCCAACTCCTTATCATTCAGAATTCCTCAGAATTTTCTGTAGGTCTTTTTGTTTTTTGTTCTCTGTAGCTTTGTTAACCCTTTAACGGTCAAGCCGGTCAAAATCGTTTTGCAATGGTCATGAGAAAGGTCCATTTGCTGGCCAAGGGAAGACTATTTTTGACAATTTAACGAGTCAGCCATTCCAGTGGTAAATTTGTGAATGCTAATCTTCTATTGGCCTGCAAATGGACACTCACTCAGAACACATTTTGGATTTTCCTGATAAATCTTACAATTAACATGATGAAAGGGTTAATATTGTAATAGCTTAAAACTCCTGAACTTGAAATTGTGCATTATTTTTATTTTTTCCCCATTTTCAATCGTGTGTTTTGGGTTAGGATTTTCGTAAAACAAAACATTAAATTTGTCTGGCCTTACTGTTATTTTAACATGACCACAGTGTGATATTTAGATCCCTGATTGTTACTGCCTCTTCTCTTTCTTTCCCTCAAATTAGTGGTTAATGCTAAATGCATAAGTTATTAACGGGTACGGAAATAATTGTAAAATGAACTTTAGGGGTGCTACACCCTCCTGTTACCTCTTACTACTCTGATGTCAAACTTAAAGGTCTTGTGAGGACTTATGGTCGATAACGAGTTTCAATTAATTTTATGGTCTACTACACTATATAAACACAATAGCATCACTTGGAGTGAAAAGAAATATGTTAGGCAGCCCGAATAACGAGATTAAATGACGCCTCGATCTAAATCATATCCGCGCTCCCTGTGATGTCACACCGGGAATGGCGCTGTGAGCTGTGTCAATATTTCACTGTCTGTAGTACAAAGGTGACCTATTTTTAAAACGTTCGTTTAACACGAGAGGCTTCACAACCATAACATAAATTATGTCAGGTTGAAGCTAAGTCTTCTAGAAATAAGAAATCATGATTTTAAAAAAATTCTATCATGATATTTACTCATTTTTAATGGTTTCATGGATAGCCATATTCGCATAATAATAGGCCTATAACAATGGTAAAGCATGGCATCTAAAAAGATATGTATAAGCTCCAGAATGCAGCTACAACTTTTTCTGAAGATTACAAATGTACAATAAGTGTGTGTCTTATGTGAAATTTCTCATGATTAGAATCAATGTAATTGTTTATCTATAAGCTTTTGGCGATGTATTTGAACTGACAGAATGTTCAGAGATCGCTGGCGTATCGTCTTTACTTACAGTGCAGCTCATAAATAACTATATGTTTCCAACGCAAAAACACAAGCTTGTTAGTTAGAACCATATGAACACGATACAAGAACCTGTCTGTTGAATATTTTTTAGCATAATTTGGGTTGAAATCGAACCCAATTATGTTCAAAATATTCAACAGTATGTGTTATTTAAGTTGTACTATATGCGTGCGGACGGCAGTGAAAGCCTCATCGGGCAACTTGATCGATGCCTAAATTGTAAATAAACTGTGTAGGCCTACTCTGGATGACTATGCGCAAATAGATTAGTTTAGATTTGATTTATATTTTCCCAGCATTTTAGTTAATTTTAAACACATAGCTATAGTAACTGCTATTTTGCAATCATAAATTTATTCATAAGTCTGCACAATGGTAAATTGCGATAGTAAATGCACTGAGCTGTGTAGGCCTACTGTCATTTAAAAAGTTGTACATTTGTGTACATACATGTGCCTATCATCTATAATGGAAAATCTCTGCAGTCAATCCACAGGCCTTTGAATTTTCGTCCATCCATATCACTACCACATATCCCCCTACTACATGATGTATATATACTACTTACTATATATAATATACACTATATATAGTAGGTATATATACATCATGTTGTAGGGGGATATGTGGTAGTGATATGGATGGAAGGAAATTCAAAGGCCTGTGGTCAATCCAGAAAGATAAGAGTAAGATATATATGCATTTGTAGAATTGTATTCCAAGAAGTGTGTGTGTGGGTTTGATTAAATATAGCCTCACGTACACGAAATCCGATGTTACTGTCACCTCTAACCGTGACCATGAGAACTATCCTTTAAGTTTAATCAACAAAAATATCATCAACTTTGCTATTACTGAATCTTTGTACACCTTTAACAATGTAGTGTTCCTGTGTGAACAATGAATTGTCAAAGAACAGGTGCTTAGGTTCCTAATATGTGCAGCAGTAGAGCGCCTAGCTATGCTCTCTAGACTATAAGAATTGGTGTCTTCCCGGTGTGACGTCACAAGTTTAGCGCGATAGCTAAAAACGTTTGGTTGTCAAGGAGGTTGCTATGTGCTTATCTCAGCTTTGGCTGGAGCAATTACAAAAATTTTAAATGCATTTTGTTCTTCTAGTAAAGGAGAATCTATATTATGATTATCAAGTTAATCAGAGCGATCGGGTATCTAGTCCTCACAACATCTTTAAGGATTAAAACAGGACAGCAATTGACAAATTAAAATTTTCTAATATAAAAGTTACATTTGCAGACCAAGAGAAGACTATTATTGAAACTTTACCACTGGAATGACTGGCTCGCTTATCGAGCCAGTCATTCTAGTGGTAAAGTTTCAATAATAGTCTTGTCTTGGCCAGCAAATGGACATTTTCCAAGACCACTGTCAAAGCTTTTTTGGGTTGGCTAAAGGGTTCGTTTGTCCAAAAATTGCTTCTCTCCCGGGGTCTTAGCAAATGTTCATTTGTGAATAAAGAAAAGAATATTTTTGAACATTTACTGCTGGCAGTACTGACTCAATAATGCATTCCACTTGTAAATTTCCACAAATAGTCTTGTTTTATCTTTGCATTTCTTTCCCAGTCTTTAGTGTTAAAAAGTGACTGAAAACTAATGCATAAAGTACATTGCGCTCTATGGTAGGCAGTGACTATACCTGGCTGGATTCATTGATATTCTGTTCTATAATCACTGTATCTCATTATATTTAAACCTTTCACGAATGATTTTCAGAAATCTCATTTTCAATGCAACCATACCGGAAAACTTAATATTTTATATTAATTGGACTGGAAAGGCAAATTAATTTTAAAATATTCAACAGATTAAGTTTTATACAGTAAAGAAAATTTTTTTTCTCGTGATTTGTCGGTGAAAGAGTTAATATGTATGTCCATCAACTGCTGGCTCAGGGACATTTAATTAGGATTTAGTCTCGAATCATGTGTGAAAATAGTGTTTTTGAATGGTCCAGAGATATATATATATATATATATATATATATATATATATATATATATATATATATATATATATATATATATATATATATATATATTGATCTATTTCTTATTGGATATTTGTTTAAGATAGTGACGGATATGGTAAATTCATTTATTGATCTAGATTACTGATCAACACTGCCCAACTGAGTTTAAATGTTGTAAATATCTATCAATCATAGCAATAGTTCAGCTTATTCCACGCTGAATGGCAATCAATCTTCATTATAGACAAGTGACTATGCCATTGTAAACATCCATCAATCATAGCTCCAGGCAACTCAGTTTATGCCATGGTAAACATCCATAAACCTTAGCTACAGGCAAATGAGGTTATGCATGATAAACATCCATAAACTTTAGCTACAGGAAATTGAGTTTATGCCATGGTAAAAATCGTTAAAACTTAGCGACAGGCCAGTGAGTTTATGCATGATAAACATCCATAAACCTTAGCAACAGGAAAGTGAGTTTATGCCATGGTAAACATCCATCAATCATAGCAACAGGAACGTGAGTTTATGCCATGGTAAGCATTCATAAACCTTAGCAACAGGAAAGTGAGGTTATGCCATGATAAACACCCATAAACCTTAGCAACAGGAAAGTGAGGTTATGCCATGTTAAACATCCATAAACCTTAGCAAGAGAAAGTGGGTATATACCATGGTAAACATCCATCGATCATAGCAACTGGAAAGTGTGTTTATGTCATGATAAACATCCATATACCTTAGCAACATGAAAGTGAGTGTATGCCATGGTAAACATCCATCAATCATAGCAACAGGAAAGTAAGTTTATGCCATGGTAAACTGGAAAGTGTGTTTATGTCATGATAAACATCCATAAACCTTAGCAACAGGAAAGTGAGTTTATGCCAGGGTAAACATCCATCAATCATAGCAACAGGAAAGTAAGTTTATGCCATGGTAAATAAACGTTAGTCATAGCAACAGGAAAGTGAGTTTATGCCATGATAAACATCCATAAAACCTAGCTACGGGCAACCAGGTTTGTGCCATGGTAAACATCCATAAACCTTAGCTACAGGCAATTGAGTTTATGCATGATAAACATCCATAAACCTTAGCAACAGGAAAGTGAGTTTATGCCATGGTAAACATCCATCAATCGTAGCATCATCAATTGTAACAAGTGGCAAGTCACCTTAAGGTTCTCATATATACATAATATAAATTTTTTTCAAATAAATCTGGGAGTATTTGTTACTTTATTGGCACTTTAACTAACTGGAAGTGTGGACGCCATTTTAGATGTAGATTGCAATCCGCTTTTTATTTTAATCTATTGTCTGAGCTGACTGGAAATTCTTGTATGAGAGCACTGCATCCCCTGCTGACTAGATCATTCACCAGGTGCCTTCTGAACAATAAGCATGTGCAACTTAGACAATCTTTTAGCCTAGGCTCTGTATTAAAAAATTGTAATTAAAACCTATGCGATAGGTTTAAAATTATGAGTGAATTTCAATAAGGGGTATTTTTGTACAAATTTAAAATCAAGTGCTTGTCATATTACAGAGGTAAATGTATTTTGTGATGCATAGGTGACTTTCATATTGAAATGTCCATGTCATGCATGTCACAGTTTTGACTCTGATTGATTATTTGTAGTGGAGTAGCTGCAGCCATGTACGTAATCGGCGAGCCACTCAGTGATTTTGACATGCATGAAATAGACTTGTATGTACAATTCAATACGAATGCGATTTGTATTACAAGATAAATTAACCCCTGTAATATAACGAATTCATTTGATTTTATATTTTACTGGACTAATGCTTATTGAAAATCACTCACATAGTGAACCACGAGAACGATTTCAATTATGTTTGGCATGAAACACCCTTAGGGCATAGAGATACAAGTTTGATCAGACAATTTGGCCAGAGACCATCCTGGATTTGGCTAATTTTTAAAACCATCTTAAAAAATCATTTCTAACCACTTTATGGATCGATTCAAAACTCATGAGGGCAAGAGCTGAACCAAGTTTGTTCAAGGTAACTTGATTAGCTATAAATGCCTTGGCAGTCATCTTAGATGTAGACACTTTGGGGGATCGATTAAAACTCATGAACCAAATTTGTTCACGATAACTTAATTAGCTACATGTCTTGGTGGTCATCTTGGATGACTTAGATTGTTATGAAAATGACTTCTCCAGAAGCTCTGAAGTGATTGGGCTAAAATTTAGGAGAGCTGATTAGGCTATAAGGGTCAGTAAAGTTTGTTCAAAGAAAGTTGATACGTCAAAAAGACACGGCTGCCATGGGTTCTTCTGTTTCAAATTTGGGACTTGAAACTGTCAGATAAACGGTTTGGCAGCCATCTTGGATTATTTTGGTGCCAAAAATTCCTATACTAAAGAAATAGGAAACTTAAATTATTGTCTCGAGAAAGACTGGGCCGATTTCAATTATATTTATCGATCTCCTTAGGGCATAGAGATCCAAATTGCCCAGTGTGGCCATGGACCATCATGGATTGACAGATTTTTAGAAACTTATTTAACAATCTCTGAAAGCACTTGGGGGATCAATTCAAAAGTCATGAAACATCATCTGGAGCAACAATGAACCACGTTCATTCAAGAGAACTTGATTGTCTAAATGTTTTGGTGACCATCTTTGATAGCCTAGTTTTGACAAAATTTTTCCAGGGGTCCTCTCATTTTATTCGGTCTTACCAGTGGCCAATAATTCCAGGTGAGCTATACAGGCGCCTTGAGACATGGCGGTATAACCATTCTAAATTATTTTTTTCTTTTCTTTTCCAGTGAGAGTTTAATTCGACTAGCGTTTCAGAGTTTGCAGCTTGTTGTCCAGGATTACCTTCCCATCATTCCCTGTAACTATGTGCAGGACTGTGTGGAAGTGGCGGCTAAGTTTGGTCTTCAGACCCAGGATCTCAACATCAGCCTCACTTCAGTCGGATTGCTGGTAATTAGGCAGAACTTAACTCACATAGACCAGTATAGACCAGAAATAATTAATACTTTATGATGTTGAATATTTTGAAACTAATTTGACTGCTGCAACAGGCTCCAGTCAAATTAGATTAAAAATATTCAATATCTTTCCTGTATAGGCGTCTTAAAATTGAGACCAAGGAATTTCTGTGATTAAAGTGTTAACTCTTTCAACGATAAATCCCTCAAAAAGTACATTCTTTCCAATATAAAACTTATTCTGTTGAATATTTTGAAATTAATTTTACTTGGAGATTTTGCGGCCTAAGGCAGCAACAGCTTCCAGTCAAATTAATTTCAAAATATTCAACAGTTTTTCTGTATGGCTGCCTTGAAAATGAGTTATGGGGAATTCATCGGCTAGAGAACAAGAATGCGCACAATTTAATTGACCTATGTTCATAAACATAATTTCAGTATTATGTCCCAATATATATATATACACCTGTGCAAAAGTTAAGCACCAGCAAAAACAATAGAACGTAGAAACATGATGGTACAACTAGGCTGCCATACTTTTTGTCCCCGCGTTAGCTGACATAATTCCAAGCACGAAATGCACATGCATGCATGACTTCACGCTGCTTGATGTCCGTGCGTGGCGGGAAACAGCACACGTGTTCAGTTATGTAAAAGTCCAGTTTGAGGTGTAGAACATTACATACAGATTTAGGCGACAAGATTAGGAATTTTGTGTTCATGACCGTGGTTTATTTGTACAGAGAGAATTAGCTCTTGATTGTGAACCGCTATGGCAAGACGAATGTTAAGTGATCGTGTGAAATGGCAAATCATAGGCATGCATACCACTGGTATGTCATGCAGAGAGATTGGTAGACAGCTGAACATTAACCATACTGTAATCAGTCGTTTGATTGCAAAACATGGGCAAACTAACGAGGTGAAGGACAGGCCTAGATCTGGAAGACCGAAGAAGACTACTGCCCGTGATGATCGTGCCCTAGTACGCCTTGTTAGGAGATCTCCATTCACCAACAGCAGAGTGCTCAGCCAGCAATGGGAAACGCGCAATAGAGTGTCAATGTCTACCGTCAAAAGGAGACTGTATGCTGCTGGCATGAAAGCTAGGAGACCTGTCAGACGTCCTCTCCTCACTGCACACCACAAAGAGGAGCGTCTGAGGTGGTGCAACGAAAGAAGACACTGGAACATGAGATCCTGGAGACGGGTACACTGGTCCGATGAAAGTCGGTTCCTGCTTCATGCCACAGATGGTCGAACTCGTGTATGGAGGTCCAGACGCACGGCGTACGACCAACGTAACATCATGGAAGAAGTTCCATTTGGTGGAGGTTCCGTTATGATATGGGGGTGCATCTCATTTGATTGTAAGCTGGATCTGTTGACTGTACCTGGAACACTAAATGGACAAAGATATCAAGATTCCATACTGGATAGAGTTGTGGTCCCTCATTTTGTAAATCATGCACCAGGAACCCACCCTATATTCATGGATGACAACGCCCGACCACATCGTGCTAGAGCTGTGCATGAATACCTCCGCCAGAATGCCATCGAAACCCTACCATGGCCAGCAAGGAGCCCTGACATGAACCCTATTGAGCATATCTGGGACATTCTGGGAAACATGGTGAGAAGGAGGGATCCTCCTGTGCAGAACCTACAGGAATTAACAGATGCACTCCATCTTGAATGGCAACGAATACCACAATGGCGTATCAGTCGGTTGGTGACCAGCATGAGACGTCATGTCCAGGCCGTCATCCAGGCACAAGGTGGATATACCCGGTATTAATAATGACAGTCTCAAACTCGTGCACAGATGTTAAACTTCATTTTCAGACACCATTAATGACAATCTAGCCACGTGTGTCAACTGTAGGGCAATAGTTGTCAGTTGTGTCAACGTAACCATATTCAGGCCTCGTTTTCAAGTTCAAACAAAAACATACAGTGTTTCCCCACCATCATAATCAGCATTCCTCTAGTTGCATTATTACCTCTTGCACTAAGATGGATGGGTACATAAATGTTTATGCTATTGCTTTCTTCATAGCACATGAATATACCCTCGCATGTGCGTAAAAATAGGGTGGTTTTTAACTTTTGCACAGGTGTATATTATTGTGTTTCTGGCTGAGGCCGTCATCTTCATTTCTAGACAGAAAGCACTCATTGTCTACAAAATACATGTCTTCAAACGTTTCCGTTAGGTTCCACTGTATATCTCTTGATGGATCCATGACCGTATTCATGATCTACTCTATCACTATGGACAAGATGATTGGTGAGAATAAGCGTGACTTTACCTGACACCAGTCAGTCTCCACAGTGAACACAGGGTAACAATTGGCAGTATGGGTCCTCATTACATTCTTGTCAACCTGACAATTCTTTGAGTAATGCCAGAGGCCATTCTCATAACTGTGTCACATACCTTCTTGAAGTACACACAGTAGTCAGAGTGGTCACTGCCATTCCGGAGATTGAGTGATGATGGCGTGGTGTGATCTGGGCAGTGCATAACTTCTTTGGCCAAAATAATGACTTCCTGTTGAGTTCAACAAATTAAAGAAATTCTATTTCATTTTTGAATGACTACAAATTGTATGTTTTTTTTGTATGTTCTCCATTTAGTGTCCGAATTTCCCTATTGATTTTGTGGTCAAAATGTCAAAGGTCAAAGTTTTAAGGAGATTCTGTTGTGGCAGGTTGCGGAGCATGGTTTTAAGGAGGTTCTGTTGTGGCTGGTTGAGAAGCATAGTTGTTATTACACCACAAAAACATCCATTACCATTCTATCACTACTTGCTAAATCAAATATCTGCATTTGGCTATCAGAATAAAAAATGTATGCTCGCTTACATACTCCCTAATGCCAAAACCATCACCATGTAGACCCTCAACCAGGCTTCTGGATGAGGGACCCCCTGCATTAGCCTTACAATAGACTGGCACCAGTCTGTACTCACTCCTTTGTGACACTTGTCACTAAGCACGCTCGCGCATGCGCAGTAGGTCCCAAATGTGAAAACTGATTCACTTTTCAAATATTCTGCTAGCAGAACAGTTTGCCTGCTATCAAGTGAAATAAAAGTTTATAGCTTTGCTCTGAAAGTTTCAGCTCATTCTATACTGACGTATAAACATGCCTACCATGAAGTCTATCCTTCCTAAGTTATGTTTAACTTTTATATCATGGTGTTTTAGAGGTTTTTGTAACTCTAGTTTTTGAGTTACCAGTTTTCGTGTCAATACTCGCGTTTTCGAGGTTCGAGTAACCATGCCTATTATATACCATCAAGTTACCATGTTATAAAATAGCCAATACCACTCCTATTATCGTAGATCCTAGTGCTCTCAAACAATATCACTCAGGAATCATTATGATTCCAGTCTTCAGTCAGTTTGTTAAGTATGCATATGACGTCTCCTCTGTAGATTTTCTCATTAGTTTTTAATGAAGCTATTGCTTTATTTCCTATCATTTTCTTATTTTATAGGAAGTGGTTTTATCTTCTGAGAAAATCAAATGATCGTCGACTAAGTGTGATCACTTTCACGCTAAAGACTTTGCGGGTCACGTTTGCCTGAGGTGTACCTCCTGCTCCCCTCTCAAAATGTGTGGGATATGTAAGGGCTGGCCGTTGGTCATTTTCAAAGCTTACTTCAAGGACTTTGTTTCAAAGCCTGCGTTGCCCTCAGGTCGCTCTCCCTCCATTGTTGAGTGTACCAAGGCAGTAACTACTGCCTCTACCTCTGTTAAAACGTCTGTATCAACAACGGAGGGGGGCTGCTCTTCTAGTTCAACTTCAGATCCCGTTATGGCGTTATTTGCCAGATTTGAGTCATTCGCAAACGTGCTAGCGAATTTTCTAGATGAACGCATTTCCTCCGCGATTAACGCTGCCAAAGAGGAGTCGTCAGACTCTGAGCACAGCCCCCAGTCTTCCAGTCATTCGCGTAAGTGGGGCAAGCCTATATCTCTGACGTCCAGACAAGAGATGAAGTCTCCTAAATTGAAGTCCGGCGATTCTAGAAAGAAGTCTGCTAAATCATCCTCTGGTAGGATCCAGACTAAAGACCATGTTAGTCTTGAGGGTCCGCATAACCCTCAGGCGATGTCATTGGTGGCGGAAGCTTCCAATTTTTTTTCTCATGCTAGGGTACATTTTTCAGTGATCCCTATTGCTAGAAATGTGTTAAGATCTCCGATCGCCTCTGCTCCCGTCTCTGCTCCTGGCTTGTCCGGGCAAGCGGGTTTGCATTCCGGTTTGTCTTCTGGTTTGACCGGGCATCCGGAAATGAGCACTGTGATTGTTTCTGGCTTGGCTGAACATCCGGTGTCTCATGATAATCTGACTTTTCCGTCCACTTCCGTTTCCGTTTTTTCCGGTTCCAGCTGTAGAGTTGCTGATTCCGGTAGGAAGAATGTAATTCTGTGTCTGTTGGACCCGGCTTTGCATCATTCCTCTTTTTCCGTTTCCGGTTTGCCAGTTTCCTCTTCCGGTAGTAGTGTCGCTACTTCCGGTAGGAAGAATGTATATCCGGGTCTGTTGGACCCGACTGCATCATTCTTGTTTTTCCGTTTTAGTAGTGTTGATACTTCCGGTAGGAAGAATGCACATCCGGGTCTGTTAGACCCGACTTTGCATACATCCTCTTTTTCCGGTCCCGGTTTGTTAACTTCCGTTTCCGGCGGCAGTGTAGCTACTTCTGGTTCGAATTATGCATATCCGGGTCTGTTGGACCCATCCTTGCAATCGACTTCCGTTTCCGTTTCCGGTTTTTCCCGTTTCCGCTTCCGGTGACAGTCTATCTGCTTCCGGTTTAAGAGATACTTCTCCAGGTCAAGTAGATCCGGTGAAGCATTCTATTTCCAGTTTCGGTGTTCCAGTTTCTGCTGGAAACAATTTTTGCGCATCAAATTATGAGCTGTCGACTAACTCAGATTCCCATTATAGTAATATGTCTGCTCCTTCTGATTCTAACTATTTTCGCGCTGCTCCTACTCAGGTTTTTGATAGGTATTATCCTGATCATTCTTCTCGCTCTCAGTCTGGTCATTCTTCTGATTTTGTTCATCCTTCCTTTCGTGAGGTAGTATCGCACTCTCATTCTTCTTCTTATCCTCACATTTCTCATGTAGTTTCATAGAAAGGTAGTAATCATCCTTCTTCCTCCTCCTCATCTGTGTTGTCGGCTTGGGATTTTTCGTCTGCCCATGTTTCTAATTCTTCTTCTCTTTTTCACTCTTCAACTATCTCTCCTCCTCCAGGTTTTTTTCATATTCCAGCTTCTCTCCATCAGAACTCTTCTTCTTCTCAGGTCCCTTATTCATCTTCTTCTCCATCTGTCTCTGCTCTTCCTTCTTATTCTTCCTCTTCTCCTGCTTTTGATCATTTGGATCCTATTGTGTCTGTCGTTCTTTCTCCAGAATTGGAATTCCAGATAGTTGATTTGGGTTTAGATTTTTCATTGTTTTCAGTAAGTCGCGATTCCTCTCTTCATCGCTCTATTATTTTCGCTAGATTTTCAGTTCTTCTTCTTTTCATTCGCTGATCATACCGCCAGTCCTGTAAGTGACTATCGACATGATCATAAGCGTTAAGTGCGTGGATCCATGGTTTATTAGAGTGCGCCGTGCGGCCTGGAACCTCCGTCTTCAGCACTCGAGGTTTCTGTCAGGGTTACCTCACCCTTACCGCCTTTAGTCGCTTCTTACGACACGCAGAGGATATGGAAGGTGTATTCTAAGCCCCACCTACTGGGCATCTAGATTTTCAGTCTTTTCTGGATTTTCAGCCAGTGGTTTAGATTCATATTCTTTTCCTTCTAATCAGCAAGAGGACTGTGATGTTAGTCCATCTGATCAGTGGTCTTTGGTTTTGGACTCTTTCTCGGACGCTGCCTCTAGAGGTTTATCCTCTCCTTCCTCTCTAAGAATCTTTGATTCATCTGCTTCTTTAGACTCAGACCTTTGTCCTCCTCCCTCTTCTCCATCTCATTCTTCTATCAATGCTACTCAGAGATCAGTCAGGGCCATGGACCTGAAGAGGTTCTATCTGATGAGGGCCTCTTCGGATGACTGGTCTAAGTCTCATCAATGGATAGCTTTTTCTCTATCTCTTCCTCTTCAGGATGAATTTTCTATTGATCCTCCTTCGTTCGGATCTGCTCTTTCATCTTCTGATTCTTCATCTAGTGCTCCTTGTGGTCTTCCAGTGGATAATTTGGTTGTAGATATGCTGGATTTTTATGTTAATGATGTTCAATCAAAAGAGTTCTGTCTTACTCCTATGGTAGATGCTCCGGTTCAAGTTCTGAAAGATGATTTTATTAGATTGGCCTCTACTCAATCTCTTAATTGTCCGACTTGGGACGTTCTTTCTTCAAATCTTAAGGAGTCCTCTAAGGTAGAATCATCTTCTGACCTTTTTAAATGGGAGTCTGTTTGTCGTGCTCAATTAAAATCAGTTAATTTTCTGGCCCTTCTTTCAGAGGCTCTTCTCAGGACTCAGGAGAAGAGTGGTCAGATTCCTCCTGAAGTTTTTTTATCATTAGCCGATCTTTCAAGAGGTTCCTTGAACTCGGTTTGCCGTTCCTTGGGCTTCATTACCTCTAAAAGAAGGTCAAGGAAACTTTCAGAGGTGAATATTTCTAACTCTCTCAGGAGTAACCTTATTTCAGCTCCTCCTTTCGGATTGGATATCATTGGGCAAACTTCTACTTCTATTCTTAGAGCCGAGTCTGATCGCCTTAGATCAGCAAAGGATCTGCATGATCAGATCTCTATTTTGAAGACTTCAGTTAAGAGAGACTCTTCCTCGGTCAAGGGTCTGTCTACCTCTCCCAGGAGGAAGAGCCTTAAGCCGGATGAGTATGGTGCTTATCCTTCGAGGGTTATCACTAACTCTAATCGGTCCTCTGTTTCCCAATCCAGATCCGCAGAGGAGGATTGTTTCAACTCCATTTCTTCTCATAGACCTAGAGCCCAAGTTCGTCAAGCCCCTTCTCAGGTGAGAAGGGGTAAGTTTTCCTCACAAGGTTCTAGATCTAATTCTAGAGGCCGCTCCTCTAGAGGTTTTCAAAGTAGATGAGTTTGAAGGGATGGCCATAGCCCGGGTAGGCCTTTCCCTTTCTTTTTTCCCAGTCTTTCCTCCTCTTCTACCACCTTTGGAACTATCGGTGCAGTCCCTTCTTCCCAGCATGCCAGTAGGAGGTCGCCTGTCTCTGTTTTGGGAGACTTGGCAAGCCCTCGTTCAGGACTCCTGGCTTTTAGAACAAATCCGCTGGGGTTATGCACTGTCTTGGAAAGGTCTGCCTCTGTCTTGCCAGCCCAAATGAACTCCAGTTCCGTCCAATCTGAAGAAGTTGGGAGCCCTGGAAGACGAATTGGGGTCAATGTGTCTAAAGAAGGCTATAGAAGCGGTTCCTTTTTGGAGAGTAGACCCAGGCTTCTACTCAACTCTTTTTCTAGTCCACAAGAAAACAGGTGGATGGCGTCGAATTATCAATCTAAAGAGATTAAATCTTCTAATTTCTACTCCAAAATTCAAAATGGAGACTGTATCTCAGATTATCGCCAGTCTGAGTCCAGGCATGTGGACATCATCCATAGACCGGAAGGACGCCTATTTTCATATTCTCTTCCACCCTTCTTTCAGAAAGTTCATGAGATTCGCTTTCAAGGGCCGGGTATGGCAATTCAGAGTCATGCCTTTCGGCCTGACCATGGCTCCTTTCTTCTTCACCCGCCTAGTGTCAGCAGTAGCAGGAATTCTGCACCGTCATTCTATTCCCCTTCACGTTTATATAGACGATTGGTTACTAAAAGCAGAATCTTCCTCAATTCTGTCAAATATCATTCCAGAGGTCCCCAGTCTGGCTTCCAGTCTAGGATGGGTCATAAATCTAGAATAATCATCTTTGACTCTGTCTCAGGTTTTCACCCACCTAGGCGTTTCTTTCGACCTAGTTAGAGGCTTAGTCTTCCCTTCTGATATAAGAGTAGAAGCCATCTTAGTGGCCATGGAAATTCTGTCCTCTGCCGTGGTCAGAGCAATCTTTTTTTTTCTTGTTTGGATGTGACGTGATGGTCATATGTAAAATTAAGTCATATTCAATGAAAATCAATGTGTCGGCAAAAAATTACTTAATTAGTTTACCTAGCAATGGTGAAGAGAATGAGTTCTGTGGCCGTTATATCCAACCAATGCACTTTCAGAATTATAAAGTGATGGCTGACTTATCACTAGGACCTGGGCTGAATGCAGAAGTAAATAAACTTTAGATAGCAATTATTCACACCTTCAGGGTGTGTGCTCTAAATACTGATGTATGGACACCTTTCAGAAGTGGGAGGGGCTCTTTGATGCCCCATCCACTTAGAATGAATGCCCATATTTTGGCATTCAGGACACACCCCTTGTTGAGGGAGTGACCTAGCTCTCACCCGATGAACAGTGGGGCTATCGCCCTATCTATGCAACTATCCTTGCAACTACTTTGTGATTTGGTACCAGGTTTAGGCTAAACCGGGGTTTAAACCACTGATTGCCACCGAATATGTTTGTGCTGAATTCAAGATATAGCGCTCTAATCACTAATTTTGTGACACAATAATTTCTACAATCCATGCATACATTGGTATTTAGTGGTATTGTTGCCTGCAAATCAATATTTCATAAATATATGAAGCCAATATCTACTTAAGTCTCGATGCTTGCAATGTTGTATTAATATCGGAAACCACATCAGTAAGGTCACACTGGCTTACATAAGATTCCCATCACGTTTCCCGGGAGAAGGAAGGCCATATCTGTAGCAGTATATATCAGCCTGATGTGATGGCGGAATGTAGCATGATGTCTAATATTTTACAATGCTATAAATGGAAATTGATCTTAACAGTTTATCCATCAATCATATAACATGATTATCAACTATGTGAAGTGTAGGATGACGTCATAATCAATGATGCCATGAATCATATAGCTAGGTTCGTCACAAACGCTTAGTTGATGACAGACTAAGCGTTGTTGTATGAATTGTATACATGTCTACTATTTAATAAAGATGCTGTTGAATATTTTGAAACTCATTTGACTGGGCGATGTTGCCATCATCTTACCGCTATAGTTTTCTGGAAATTGAGATTCAGAGCGTGCAGTGACCGATCGATTCCAACATGGGCAAAGCGTGGTTGGAGCTTAGCTAGAGGTGGGTGGGTCATAGCTAAAACTGGATCCCTCCATTAAGATGACAGGCACAGAACTTTAACTGTTTGCCAGGTGCCTGCTGAATTTCTGTAAGCAATATTTTCCATGCGGCTTAGCTCTGGATATGCTGGCACCTATAAAATATGCGTTCTCAGTGGAATCATTCCCTCTTTGTCGTGGCTCTATATTGTCTGAAGTGTCCACCATACTGCTATAGAACAATTCCTTCGTCAGCATATGGCATGGCTGAAATACAAATCGAGTCTTTAATGGTCAAGATTTACAATGGAATGACTGTCAATTAAAAAAACACAACAGTCTTCTCTCGTTCTTCAAATAGACATTCCTCTTATTGATCCAGGTATTCCTGTGATACATTTTCAAAGATAGTCCTCTCTTGGCCTGCAAATGGGCATCTCTGAAGATCACTGCATGTGTCAGTGTGGTGTCAGCCACTGCGGATGTCAGTCACTGCGGGTATCAGTCACTGCGGGTGTCAGTCGCTGCATGTGTCAGTCACTGCAAGTGTCAGTCACTGTGGGTGTCAGCCACTATGGGTGTCACTGCAGGTGTTAGTCACTAGGGGTGTCACTGCGGATGTCAGTCACTGCAGGTGTCAGTCACTATGGGTGTCTGTGCATATGCTATTGACTGCATGTGTCAATCACTGCGGATGTCACTGAGTGTGTCTGCGGGTGTCAGTCAATGCAGGTGTCAGTCACTGCGGGTGTCAAGCACTGTGGGGGTCAACCACTGTGGGTGTCAGTCAGTATGGGTGTCAGTCAGTATCGGTGTCACTGCATGTTCCAATCACTGCGGGTGTCAGCCCCGCTGGGTGTCAGTCAGTGCGGATGTCAGTCACTGTGTGGGTCAGTCACTGCAGGTATCACTGCGGGTATCACTGCAGGTGTCAGTCACTGTGGGTGTCAGTCACTGCGGGTGTCAATCACTGGGTGTCAGTCACTGCGGGTGTAATTTTTTGTCTGGATTGACCATTATTCCTTTAACAGTTGAAGATTTAGGGTCGCAATTACAAGACACTCATGGTGAAATTCAATTTGGTTATCGAGCCAATCATTCCAGTGGTAAATGTTAAAAAAATTGTATTCTCTTGGCCTGTAAATGGACATTCCACAAGACCATAACAGAGGCCGGCTTTGGCCGGCATGACCATTAAATGGTTAAACACAGAGCGAATTTGTTTGTAGTTATTCTGTTTATTGTATATTTATTATCATTCATACATACTTGACATCATTGTTAATAGCAGGCGCAGCTGTCAGGACTTCTCTAAGATAATTAGCCATGGAAAAAACAGATGAATAATTAAATGAATAAGAGCATTCCCAAGGCCATCTGTCAGAAAAGTTTGAGTTTTGTGGATGCATATTATATGCGTGGCATTCCCAAGAAAACAATGTTATGGCTTGCTTAATTGCTGTAGCGATGAATGAAGTGTGCACGTGCGTGAAGATCGAGCACTAATATCTCTAGCACCTACATGGCGAAAACCAGTGCCGTGAACTGATTTTTTTACTTTCGTGAACTGATTGTTCCCGTTAATGTTCTCTTCATTTCTCATTCTTTTTGCGAATATTCCACAGTGATGTGTAGAGCATACACCTTTACTAGTTTATGGACATAACTCTTGACGGATAATCAGATTTATTCTATTTATTTGCTGCTAGATGTAACCTGATTTTATAGTACATGATATACATAGAGGATCTCAAACAAGTTACATTTAGTAACATCTATCAGATGACTCTAAGTAACATCTCAATGGACCTTTCCTGTTTTAGCTATTCCCCACCCATCTCTAGTTAATCTCCACCCACACCTTGCTCGTTTTGGAATCGATCGGGCCCTGAACTCCCTGACTCAATTTCCAGAAACTTATACAGGTAAGCTGTTGAGTATTTTGAAACTAATTTAACTTGGTGCTGTTGCTGCCTATGGCAGCAACAATGCCCAGTCAAATTATTTTCAAAATATTTAACAGCATGTTTATTAAATAGTAAAAACATACAATTCGTACAACCCTTAGTATGTCACCAATTATGCGTTCTTGATGAATGTCATTCATGTCATAATGATATCATTGATTATGACATCATTCTACACTTCACGTAGTTGATTATGTCGTCATATGATGGCTGGATGAACAGGAAAGATCAATTGGAATGCGCTTTAGGAAACCTTTGCCAGTTTCAGAGCAGAACTTTTTGTGTCACTTGTTGGAGGGCCTGTTAATTTGGCGATGCAGTGCAAACTTCCTGATCAACTATGAGATGAGGTGACTTGCTTTAACTAAGGGCTCATCTCGAGGATAGTACATCTGAATCCTCTTACCTGTGTCTGTAATCTCTAACATCTGTAGTACGATTACCTTAAGCTACAACTCATATCTCTGGGTTTAGAAGGTTAGGCAAAATGCAATCAAATGTTTGATCGTAATTAACAGCTGTATATGAAAGGCTAACGAGATTTATGGCTGTTATTTACTGCACTGATAGTTTCGCAGATACCACAATATTTTATGGTATATGACTTTATTGTGTGCTCTCCCACTGTGAGATGAGGAATGTTAGAGAAAGATTTAATTTGGAAACATTTGCTGATTGACGGTGTTTTTATTCATCCACAACATATCATTCAATCATTGGTATTCTGACTCAGAATTCTCAGCCGCACCAATAAACTCTGAGTAATGATTATGACTTCTGTCATTAAGTCATACCAAGAGGTTTGAGGTTGTTTTTATTTTTTTAAGCGACCATAACACTTACGGAAGAAACACCCGGGAGGGCGTATATCTGCCATGGATCTAATTTAAGGGATTAATCTATATGAAATTTATGTAGCTATGCATCTTATTTGGGTTCGCAGAGTGAGTGGACGAGGGTACATGGTCACCTTTAACTTTCGTCCAAAGCAGTAAACATCAGATTTGATGAGATTGTAAATATTTACGTGTGTATGTGAGAGCGAGGTTATTTAGTGCTTTTCAGAGATCCTATCATCTAGTGAGATATTATCCTGGATGTTGTCACTCCGTTATCCTAGGGGATTTGAAGTGCATTAACCATTGTCAGAATCATAGAAGATCCTTTGTTGCTGAGTCATTAGAAGAAAGGATGGGCTATGTTCTGGAAGCACTGTTGCTGTTTTAGACAGCAACGGTTTACAGCATCAATGTTTTCAAAATGAACATGTGCATGCCCTCTGAAATATATGTAAGTTTACCATTTAACCCTCAAATTTGTTCAAGAAAATTTCTCTTCTCATAGAAAATGTCCATTTGCAGACTAAGAGACTATTTGTGAAAATTTACCACTGGAATGACTGGCTCGGTTATCGAGCCTGGTCTGAAAATGGACATTTCTCAAGACCACTGTAGAAGCCGTTGCGGCTGATATGAGTGTTAAAGGGGTAAGGATATGGTATGTCTCGGGCTGAGGGGGTAATTGTTGAATCCAATCTGTCACTCAAGTATATGATGTCATGATCAATTATGTCACATGTAGGCTGACATCACAATCAAAATGCATAATGAACTAGATTGCTCGGTCGATGATGTGTCATCGGAAATCCCCACATTCACCGCTTTGATGAACTTTTAACCTTCCAGATCCCACCATGGGTGTGTGCCTGGGGGGGGGGGGGGGAGCCAAATGTAAATGTCCTCTTGCAGTCCGCAATCATATGGGTAACTTACCTACCAATTTGTTGAATTTCATCCAACGGTGTCAGATGAGTTGCATTACAATCAATTTCATGACCTTTTGGCCCATCCCCACCCCCTAAGAAGGAGGTGGGGGGGGGCGCGAGGGGCAAATATAAATGTGCTGAAGCACTCCAGATTGATAGATTAATATGGATAACTTGTATACCAAATTTGGTTGAATTCAGTCCAACAGTTTTGGAGGCGTTGCATTACAATCAATTTCTGCACATTAAGATTTGACCTATTCAGCCCTCCCCAGCCCCTCTAGGGTCATAGACAAATGTAAATGGCCTCTTGCACTCCGCAACCATTTGGGTAACTTGCATATCGAAAAACGTTGTGATAATGATGTAGCTTGATCCGTCATGAGCATTTAAAAGTCTGTCAAGTGTACCAATTGTGTCTTTACTATTTAATAAACATTGTGTTGAATATTTTGAAAGCAATTTGACTGGGTTGTATTTTCTGCCATATATAAACTGATCCCAACACATGCAAGGTGTGGGTAGACCTTAGCTAGAGATGGGTGGGCCATAGCTAAAAGTGTCCAGATTCATCCATTTTACATTATAAGCCATCAGGGTGGCTAATGAAGAAGGAATTAGTAAACTCTCATAATAGAGTATATTCTACATTTATTCTTTATTGTCCATTTGCAGGCCAAGAGAAAACTATTTTAGAAAATTTACCATTGAATTCACTGTCTATCGTTCCAAATATATAAATCAATCCCAGCATGGGCAAAGCATTAAGAAGTTTGTTGACTGTTTAAGAATGTGGAACGCCCGTCATAAGTGAGCAAACTAACACTAGCTATGGAGGGACGGTAGGCTGTGTCCAGATTGGTCAGATTTACACTAGACATAGACTAATAATGTTAGTTTTTATTAGCTCACATGAGCAGAATAGCTAAGTGAACTTATGCCATGGCATCCATCTGTCTGTACATCAACTTTTTCTTTAAATGACTTCTCAACAACCACTGGGCCAATTTCAATTATATTTGGCAGGAAATATCCTTAGGGCATAGAGATCCAAGTTTATTGAAAGGAAGCTGATCAGCCAATTTGGCCGGCGGCCATCTAGTATTTTGGCCGATTTTTCTCTTCTCGGAAGTCGCCTAAGGGATCGATTCTAAACTCATGAAATAGCATCTAGGGCAACAGCTGAACCAAGTTTGTTGAAGGAAACTTGATTGGCAAAGTAGGTCAGCAGCCACCTTGGATGACCTATATTTTGTTAAATCACATCGCCAGATCTGCTGAGCAGATCGGGCCAAAATTTGGGGACTATGATTAAGGAGTTAGGGCCATTAAAGTTTGTTCACGGTAAGTTGATACATAAAAAAACCCAGGTCCACTGTGGAACAATTTAAATGTGGTGTGTTTGGCGGCCATATGGGATTTTTTTATTTGATGGATTTTGAAGCCGAAATTGGTTTGGTATAGGTTTTTGGGTAAACTGGTGTCAAATTTGCCACTTTCTAAGCTGGCGTATAAACGGTTTGGCAGCCGCCAAAAACTACCATGCTAATGCAATAGAAAATTTTTAATGTTTTCTCGAGACTGATTTCAATTCTAGTTGGCAGGAAGCATCATTAGCGCATAGAAATTCAAGTTTGTTCAAAGGAAACGGATCGGCCAACTTGGCCTGTGGCCATCTTGGCCTGTGGCCATCTTGGATTTTGGCAGATTTTTATAAAATCTTTAAAACTCTAATCCGAAACCGCTTGGGTGGTTGATTCAAAACTCATGAATGATGATCTGGGGCAACAGCTAAACCAAGTTCGTTCAAGTGACTTTGATTGGCCAAATGTTTCGGTCGCCATCTTGGATGGCCTAGTTTTCGTGAAAACAACTTCTTCAGTACTATTAAACAGAGCAGGCTGTAATTTGGGAGATATGATTAGGGACTAATGACCATTAAAGTTTATCCATGGAAAGTAGATACGTCAAAAAAACATGGCTGCCCTGGATCAATCAAAATTTTGCATGTTTGGCGGCCATCTTGGATTTTCTGAGAAAGTCATATAAAAGACTAATTATTAAGCGCTGGGCCAATTTTAATAAAACTTAACTAAGCCTTGTTAGCAATTAGATGGGTAATTATTTTCAGCTGTCATCTCATTTCTTTCGGGCGTCCCAGTAGCCAATAATTCCGGGGTTGGGGGGGGGTGCGATACGGGCCCCTTAACTCTCTTGTTTCACATGACAACAGTGCATTCGTCCACTAGAGCAAGACTGTCATTTCCACGATTAATAATTTATTCATGATAGATAGTGATCACATCTACCATCACCTCATTGTCCGTTTGCTGCAGTGGGCCTGGGACTATAATTACCGAGGTCACTGATAAATAACTTTAGTAGAGGGATCCATTTTCCCCGGCCATTTCCTACTAAGCCGCTTTCAGGCTTTGTTGGTATGGATTTATATGCTTTTAACTCTGACTTTTTCCCATTTTCAAGATAGCTATTCAGGTAAGCTGTTGAATATTTTGAAACTAATTTGATGTGCTGTTGCTATCGTAGCAACAGCGCCTAGTCAAATTGATTTCAAAATATTCAAAATAATATTCATTAAGTAATCTATCCATCAAAGACACAATTACAGACTTCAATGTCCATGATGGAGCTAGATACGTCATTCATTATGCAATGTCACATCAGCCTACATGTGATGTAATTGATTATGATGTCATACTTGAGTGACAGATTGGAGTCATCCATTCTGTGTGGCTGCTCATTATGGGAGTAAGAAAGTTACTAGCAATTTTCAGATCATAAAGCTCTGCGCTCGAGTATTCAATCAGGATAAACCTTGATAGGTGTGCTGCCCTAGGGATGGAAGCGACAGAAATTATGCATAATTTTGTCGTCTTCAGACTTGAAGCTCGACAATATTCCAGCACAGTTTATGGCCCAGTCCCAGTGTGATGGGATATTTTCCTTTAGAAGTGAATGGTTGCCATTGATTTGAAGTCCAAAGGTTGAAGGAAATGACCAGCGTAGGAAATTGATTTGTTCTTTAATGTGTCTCAATGATCCGGATCATCACCTTATCTGAGGCTGTCTCTTCAAAAAACGATCAACATGTGTTTCTCGGGTGGGTGCTGGGGTTTAGGTGGGGGTTTGGGTGATGGTACTATCATGACTCTTATTTCTAGATTGATCAATCTGGCTCTTCCTACCATGCCATCAATCTCATTAGCTCTCGTGACTTGAATATAATCATTTTTGACAGATTTTCGCATAAGAGGTGACATTGAGAGGTTCATGTACTTCAGCTTGAAGGATATCAAATTCTGTAGTTGCCAGTCTTATCATGGTGTGAATTATCACAATCCTCTCGAAGCGCCTCTTCAATACATAATTCACAGCTGTGGCCAATGAGGAAGAAATTATGCAATGCACTGTAGCGAAATATTACCTTCTCAGAAGTTTTGAAGAAGATAAAATTGTTAACTGAGTTATTAAGCAGCGACTGTTCCATGATGACTTCATCTTAGCACTCCCATAACGTGCACAGGCTGCTTTGATTGTGACCCTGATTAACTCTAGTGATGTAATCCGGACAAAATGGTTTTCTGCAATGCGTATGGGAAATGTTCATTTGCCGGCCTAGAGATGATTATTTCTGGAAATTTATCATGACCATTGTCATCTTCATCATTTGGCTGACCATTTCACACCTGGTCAGAAGGAGGTTGTGGATAGGAATTACAGCCCAGCATATTACCCCCCCCCCCCCCCGCATTACCCACTACATTACCCAGGATAATACCCACCATAGATGCTGTATATCGCACAGTGTACTACGCAGAATATCACCCACCACAGCTTATAATACTCATAGAATTACCTAGAATATTACTCACCACAGCTTATAATACTCATAGAATTACCTAGAATATTACTCACCACAAGTCATAATACTCACAGAATTACCCAGAGCACGTACCCATCACAATTCATAATACCCAAAGAATTACCCAGAAAGCCTACCTGTCACAATTCATCATACCCATAGAATTACCCAGAACACTACCCATCATAATCATAGTAACCATAGAATTACCCGAAATACTAGCCATCACAGGTCATAATCTCCATGGAATTACCAAGAAGACTACGCACTGGACTAGCTACATTTCATCCAACTTGTTACCCACCACAGTTGCTATATATCTCTAAGACAGTAACACCATTTGGTAAAATTGTTTCCCAAATGTATACCAGTATGAGAGATGGAAATAAGAAGTGCGTGTAACTCATTGTAAGCTATAATGAAGACCAGTTGGTCTAGGCGCAGGCTATCATATTCTGCCATTAGCTAATGTCTCCGCCTCATCATCATTCAAATCCATGTTTAGTCCATTAATGGTCAAACTGGTGAAAAAGACCTATATCCATTTGCTGACCAAGAGAGAAATATTTTTGAAAATCTTTCATTGAAATACCTGGCTCGATATTAGGACTGAGCTAGTCATTCCATTGGTAAAATTGCAAAAATAGTTTTCTCTTGCCAGCAAATGGACGTTCAGTAAACAAATCAGTGTAATTTTTTGTCAAACAATCTTGACCATTGTACTGTAAACATGTCTTATGTTTCTTTCTAGTGGAACATATCCGACTACTTCTACCAGAATCAGCAAAAGTTACAGAAAGAGATGGACATACTGACCGAACAACCGAACACTTCACAACCGCCTCCCTCTCCAACCATGTCTTCAATGACGCTGCGACCAATTCCAACATTTGATACGCTGTGGATGTGTCTGTTTTCAAAGCTTGGTGATCTGTGCGTTGATGGCCGTCCCGCTGTCAGAAAGAGTGCTGGCCAGACGCTGTTTTCCACAATCTCAGCTCATGGGGGTTTGTTATATGAGGACACGTGGAAGAAAGTGCTCTGGCAGGTACATTACCTAGCTATCATATTCTCTGGATGTGCTCTTTATAATTCATGGCTTAACATTCGAAACCTAAACTCTGCCCAGTGGATCTGTGCTTGAAATATTTAAACCTTTAGCCCTCAAATTTATTCAAGAAAATTTAAATTTACAGACCGAAAGAACTCTTTGAAAATTTACCCCTTGAATGACTGGCTCGGTTAACTAGCCAGTCATACATTTTCAAAAATAGTCTTCTTTTGGACTGCAAAGGGGCATTTCTCAAGACCACTGCAGAAGCTGTTTTTGCCTGATATGAGTGTTAGAGGGTTAACCCTTAAATTTATTGATGAAAATTTAAATTTTCCCAAAGAAAATGTTGAGTATCGAGCCAGTTATTCCAGTGGTAAATTAAAAAAAAATTGGATTGTCTTGGTCAGCAAATTGACATTTCACAAGACTGCTACTGAAGCCATTTTTGTGGGCTTGAGTGTTAAAGTGTTAATGATCAAGGCGGCCACACTGTCATGTGAAACGTCCATTTGCAGGACAAGAGCGGACTATTTGTGGAATTTTACCACTGAAATGACTGGCTTGATAACCAATCCAATCATTCCTGTGGTAAATTAAAAAGGTTCCTGTCTTGGCATGCAAATAGACATTCTTTTCTTTGAGAGAAGTTAATCTTCTTCATTCCAGATTTGACAATTAATGGGTTAATAAGTGATTACCAACATGCATAAAATCTTTCAGCAATAAAACCGGAACTAGAAATTCTCCGCTAAAATGCTATTTTATTTTCCTTATAAAAAGATTGAAATTGCAGATCGATAGTCAACAAGTTATGGTGAAAAAATAAAAGAAAATTTAATTTGGATGTGACTGTCACTTGAGATGGTTATGGAGCCTATCACCTGGCACCAGTAATTGGGTGATATTCTTATGATGTTATAAACATGTAGCATTATGGTGAAGAAGCTATACTGGGTGTAGAGGATGTTGCATAGCCTGACTTTGGATAAATATCGGACGGACGACAGTTTTTATGTGAACATATATATAAGATTCATAGCAAGGATTTATTCATTTCTGTGTCACGTTTCCCTTCGCAGGACACTAATCCTTATTAGTACCACATCAAGATTGTCGTGATATCTGGCATAGCAATTAGTTAATATCTTTATATGAGAATGAACTGGGAGGCTGTAATCTAATAATTACAGATTAGTTTCCCCTTTACAACAGATTATTTCTGGCTTAGATGTTTAAAATCTTCCGCGAATCATTTCCTGTTGACGTGCTTCTAACAGCTTCAGTGTATTATACCCAGCATAGATAGCACAGATGAACATTCAAATTACATACAGAATATGTACCAGAATATTTGTAGAATCATAAGACATTTGCTGTATCATCATAGAAGTAGGGCTTCACGATATACCGATAATATATCGAATACCGGTATCATAGCTATACCGTTAGTCATATTACTATGATTTTACCGAAATATCAAGATATAACATTCTGCTTAAGTAGATAATCTGCTTCCCATTAGCAAAGTTCAATAATATATCTGTCTAACGAGATAAGCAACAGAAACAATAGAATACAACTTTCATTAACCTCATAGGACATGGGATGGTTAAAATTTCTAAAATATATCTTTTCACGCTAATATTTTATATTTTCATCCCAGTGTTTGCAAGAAAATCATAATTTCAAATGAATATTTTGCGTCATATTTTATCTCAATTACTACAGTCTGGTTAATTAGGGATTTCCTGGAATTGTACAACTTTGTCGTACGAAATCGACGATATGAGAAAAACTTCTCAATCCCTGCTAGCTCTATTCCCTTCTTATGTTTGCGGGTTGCTAGATATATATCGATAGGAGCTAACATAATGGGAGTTACCGTTACTAGGCCTATGTATTCTCAGCATATGGTGATCTATTTAGTAAGTGTTATAGTGGCTAAGTTGTGCCCATGCGCAGAGATTTCCATGATTTCCGGTGGTTTCGTCCCATTGCAAGTTCGGCTTATAAACCACAGGTTTTCATGGAAAGTTTATTATTCTGGCATATACGTCAATGCAAGTGGCCAAAAAAATTAGTAAGACATAGGTTTACATTCATATCAAACGTTATTGACTCAATAACATTGATATTTGTCAGTCAAATATCACCAGGTTTAGCTGTTCGCAAATTCTCATTGGCCGGGTGAGTTTATTTGGGACGAGATGGTCACTGGTTTTGTAGCGATCTCCACACAGGCACTATTAAAGTGGCGATCTCTGCACAGGTTGTGGAAATAGTTGTAATTTCATGATAAATTTGAACCATTTGTACGGCCGATTTTGGGCCGTGTGGGGTTTGTGTGGGGTGGGGTCGGGTGTGTGGGGTGGGTGGAGGGTGGTTTGGGGTGATGGGAGGGGGGGAATGTGGGGTGGGTGGTGGTTGTGTGCATGATGGGATATAATTTAACTGAAGACAGTTATAATAAAACAGCATTTAATATCAAGATTCGTGTAATTTCTTGGTCTTATTTGTGGAAATTTGTTAAGTTCAATGACTATTTCAGGAGCGCTGATATACATTGAAAGTGGAATCATACTGCCCAAGCTTACACTCTATTTTGCCCATCTCAATAATACTCATATTAAAGGTATACTGGTATGGAAATTAATATAGATACCGATATACATTTTTCTAATACCGTGAAGCCCTACATATGTTTGCCCATGTTTGGAAGACTATTTTTGACAATTTGGCACTAGAATGACTGGCTCGATAACCGAACCAGTCAATCCAGTGGTACATTTTCAAAAATAGTCTTCTCTTGGCTTGCAAATGGACAATACACAAGACCAGTGCAGGGGCTGATTTTGTCCGGTTTCGTCATGAAAGGGTTAGTAGTCAATCCAGAGAAATCCAGCCTCTGTAAATGATCTTGACCATTGTCCATTTGCAGGCCAAGAGTGCACTATTTTTCAGTGGTAAAATGTCAAAAATAGTTTTCTCTTGACCTATAAAAAGACATTCACTAAGGAGAAATGTCAATAATTTTGATGAATTTTTACCAGTAAACTGTTAGTATATATCTGATTGTTTCCTAGGTGCTGTTTCCATTATTAGAACGCGTCTATCACTGCTCCAGCGTCGCGTCTACCCAGAAAGATGCCGCCATGCCTTCAAACATTCTCATTCATCATACACGGGATACAGCAGAGAAACAGTGGGCCGAAACACGGGTCCTGACGCTCGCCGGCGTGGCGAGGACGTTTAATTCCAAAAAACACATTTTACAAACGATAGGTGATGAGACAAAATTTATTGTCTGTGGTTTTTGAGTGGGGCATTCATCATAAATATTTAGCCTATCTGGTATGACCACTGGAAGGAGCAGGAGAAATGTGGTCACTAAAGTCAGGTGCTCCCTTAATACATCTGAAATGCCTGTGTCTCATCTTAAATCCCTGAACTCCCTGATTATCAATTTCCAGAAAACTATACAGATAAGCTGTTGAATATTTTGAAACTAATTTGACTGGGTGCTGTTGCTGCCTATACTTGTTTATTAATGTAGCAAAGACAAACAATTCACACAACCTGATGGACTATTAAGTGATTTAACCCTTTAACCCTTGAATTTGTTCAAAAAAATTTTAATCTTCTCATAGAAACTGTCCATTTGCAGACCAAGAGAAGAGTATTTTTGAAAAATTTACTACTGGAATGACTGGCTCGGTTATCGAGCCAGTCATTCCAGTGATTATCACATTTTCAAAGTTAGTCTTCTGATGGTCTGCAAATGGGCATTTCTCAAGACCACTGAAGAAGCCGTTTTTGGCTAATATGAGTGTTAAAGGGTTAAGCTGGACTAAATGGACTCATTCATGATGTAATGATTATGACGTCATTCTACACGCCACGTAGCTGATTATGACATTATCTGATGTCATATGATGGATGGATAAACTGGAAAGTTCCATTACAACTATGCATAAAAGATGTTGAACATTTTGAAACTAATTTGACTGGAAAATGTTGCTGCCTATGTCAGTAACAATTTCAGGTCAGATTAGTTTTAAGTTATTCAGCAGAGTATTTTTCTTGCATCATAAAACAATGTGATTTTTTTGCCTGTAAGGGATAAATGGTTAATTCATGGCTGGTCATGCTTTCTGTACACTTGACATCTCTCCTTTCTGCCCGCAATGGCACATATTCTCTGACTTATCTAAACACGAAAGCTTATGGACCATGTTGAGAATAATCTGAAAGACACACGCACACACATGCACGCACGCACGCACGCACATGTGTAGTGTAACACAAGCACACACATGCATGCATGCACGTACACATGCATCTGCACGCACACACATCTTCCCAAACATGCATACTTACAGTATATACATGCTTCCATTCACACAGGTACACATGTATGTGTATCGTAGCTGGATATTCTTTGCTTTATATACAAGCACAATGATCACCTATTTACACAGGTACACAGACATGTGTATCGTAGCTGGATATTCTTTGTATATACAATGATCACCTATTCATGTATATGTTATACCAGGTGACTTTCCCCGGGCGTGGTCCTTGTTACTTGAACACATCGAGAACTCGGCACTGTGCCCAAATAGTGAAGTGTCCTTAGCAGCTATCAAGAGCTTCCAAGAAATACTTAGTGTTCACAATGACAAAGACAAGGATAAATTAGATGAAACTAAATCATCTTCATCATCATTTTCCAAGCCTACATCAGCTATGGCGCCTATCGAGGAGGTGATAAGCAGAATGGGGGACAATGTTACGTCAAAACACACTTTAAATTCTGAAAATCGGACTGCTGTTATATGTACCTCAGGTGTTGATACGAACGTAGAGGACTCTTCATTTAGCATGGATTTGACGTTATGGACGAACGCGTGGAAGGTTTTCCTTAATATAGGAGTAAATTCTACAAAACCTCCGTCTAAATCTGCATCAGGTGACGAGAAGGTGTATGTTCCATCTCAGGCTTTTCTCACCGCTTTGATGCAGAGTTTTCCTGCACTGTTTGAACATATCTGTGTGCGTTTTGTTAGTTCTGATTTACATAAGTTAGCCGAGGTGATCAAATGTACACTGTCAGTGCCTGTGCATGGTCCGTCATCACCGTTTATTATTCCAACATTTCCTGAAATAACTCTAACGCCATTACAGGAATCTGTACTCATCGCTATTGATACAGTCGTAAAAGTAAGTATTGAATAGATTTATTGGTCTTTGTATTATTCTTTGTTATGATTTTGTTATATGATCAAGCTGAGATGTTTGACCTTACTGTTCAGTGGTCAAGAGTGTCTTAACCATTTAACACCCAAATTTGTTCAAGACAATTTCAATTTTCTCATAGAAAATGTCCATTTGCATACCAAGAGAAGACTGTTTTTGTCTCGGCCCAAAGGGAAAAGCGAGACATAGGGATTACAAATTCCTGCATCGTCGTTGGCAGCGTCGTCGTCATCGGCGTGTCATTTGTGTTGAAGTTTTTCATTAGCCATATTAGTCAAGAATGGCCCATCAGATTTCAATGAAACTTTACGGACTGGTTCTATCCAATGCAGTGATGCTATCTTCATCATTACTAAGCCGATTTGGGGAAAAATTTATAATTCTTTTCATGGTTTTGGACTTATAATATTTTGGTGGATATTTGCGTTAAAGTTTTTCGGTATCCTTATTGTTCAACAATGGATCATCAGATTTTAATGAAACTTTACCAACTAGTTCGATCCCTTGTCGGCATACTATCTTCATCATTACTAAGGAGATTTTCGAGAAATTTCTCATTGTTTTTTTCACGGTTTTCGACTTGCGTTAAAGTTTTTCATTAGCCTTATTAGTCAAGAATGGCTCATCACATTTTAATAAAACTTTACTAACTGGTTGTATCCAATGCCGGGATGCAATCCTCAACATTATTAAGCAGATTTTTTGTAAATTTCTCAAGTTTTTTTCGCGATCTTGGACTTTGAAAAGATTTTGGATGATTTTTGCCGTAAGTTTTTTCATTAGCCTTATTAGTCAAGAAGGGCCCATCAGATTTCAAAGAAACTACAGATTGGTTCTACCCAATGCAGGGATGCGATCTTCATCATTACTAAGCAGATTTTCGGTGAATTTCTCATGTTTTTTCGTGGTTTTGGACTTAGAATATTTTCTGTTACAGTT
Organism: Chaetoderma sp. LZ-2023a; assembly: GCA_034401795.1. NCBI lineage: Eukaryota > Metazoa > Mollusca > Caudofoveata > Chaetodermatida > Chaetodermatidae > Chaetoderma > Chaetoderma sp. LZ-2023a. The sequence goes on from CM067371.1 coordinate 118,085,318, forward strand.
TTTCATTAATTTGCGTTAAAGTGTTTAATTGCCTTATTTTACAACAATGGCTCATCGGATATCAAGGAAACTTTACAGACATTCCTCTATGCTATATATGGATGCATCCCTCATCATTACTATTTTTATTTGTGAGGAATTTCCTGTTTTTTCAGTGTTTTGGAAACTGTGTAAATGGAATAGTAGAACAGATCCTAATATTTAACATTTTTGAGATGAAATATGCAAAATTAACTCAATTCCCTTACAATTAACATATTGCTGATCATCAATTCAGAGATCCAATTCGCATCATTACGATAGATTAGATGATTATTTTAACATTTTTTAATGGATAATGGCTCAATTTTATAGGCAATGAGGAGTCCAAAGAATTACAAAATATGCTAGGAGTTAGTGTATGGACATTACCAAAATTCTCTCACCACATCCACGTTCCTCTTTAGTTCATAATTATAATGATTGTGCAAGTATTTGCCTTTTAAGTATCAAAATATGTATCCAGTGGTCAATAATATCAGGGGCGAGACATATCACGCTTTAGCGTTCTTGTTGAGAATCAGTTAGGCGCTCTTACACTGAACTAAATTTGGAGGTATTTTTGTCATAAACTATTGCGTCGTATAGGCGACTTTGTCAGAAATGGCAAAAATGTAACCACCAATAGGTAAATTTATACCAGTTGCGTGTCTCAAGGTCTAATTAACCAACCAACAGTGTCCCCAACAGGTCACTTTAAAGCTGCATGTTTTAATTGACCAACCAACAGTGACCCAAACAAGTCAGTTTAAAGTTGCATGTTATCATTGACCAACTAACAGTGACCTAACAGGTCGGTTTATACCAGAGTCTCAAATTCTAATTAAGCAACCAACAGTGACTCCAACAGGTCAGTTTATACCAGAGTCTCAAGTTGTTATTACACCACAAACATCTATACCGTTCAATCACTACTTGTTAATTCAACTACTCTGCATTTAGCCACCAGAATAAGATTTTTATACTTGCTTACATGTCTCCATATGCCTATACCACTTCATCACACCCTCGACCAGGCTACTGGTACAGTACACTCCCAGCATATAGACTATAGAGACTGGCACCAGTCTATGCAAACTCCTGTGACACCTGTCACTGCACATGACCGTGCATGCGCAAATAAGCCCAAATAGGAAACGGATTCACTTTTCAAATATTCTGCAAAGCGGAAAGTCAGAAAAACCAGTTTTAGTTTTTATAACTTCTTTTCTGTGCATCAGATATTTATTTGAAGGATTACCTTTGATCATCATGAATAATATAAAGTCTATTCTACCTATGTTGCGTTTGCTGAACGGTTTATGGTCTTTGATAACTATTCATACTTATATAACTTCGTTACTGGTTTTTGTGGTAGTTTAGTTTCGTGGTAGTCAACCATGTCTTCCATTTCATGATCATCATGTTCCCTCACTTATTACACATGCAGATCCTCTGCCCAAATAATCAAATTCTACAACTCTATACCAATATCTTTAAAGAGTCTGCTGGAATGAGTCTTATTATCTTTGAGATATTTTTGAATTCTCCCGCCTTTTCAAGCATGTGTTTTTGCTTTTATTTGGGACTCCTATTTTTTAGAGAACGTCTCTAGTTCTCGAGGCTGTATGCTTCATTTTTACTTATTTTTTCGTTTGTGGTTTGTGCAAGGGTTGGTGAGTGGCCGTTTCAAAATCTTTTTTCAAGGACTTCACGTCGAAAACTTTGTTGGCCTCTAATCTCTCCCCTTCCGCTGCTGCTAAGACAAACTCTGTCGCTTTCTAATCCATCTGTATTTGTTTCGCCAGCAACGGAAGGGGGCCCTGCCTCTGGTAATTCTGACGCTGTAATGACTCTTTTTACCCTTTTTGAGCATTCTGACTAGGTCCCTTGATGAGCAGATTTCTATGGCCATCCGCACGGCCAAGAATGATTCTTCGGAATCCGATGATAACATGTCAGATAGCGGACATGTCCGCATTTGTGGATGTGTCCACAAATGGGGCAAGCTAGTGTCCCTTACATCTAGGCAGGAGTTGCGGTCTCCAAAGCCAAAATCTAAAGATTAAAAAAAGAGAACCACTAAGGTGCTTTCGAGTAGGGCGCCGGTTTAAAGCCACCTAAGCCTTGAGGCGGGGCATGCCCCTCAAGCAGTGGTGTCAGAGACGGAAGTTTCCGGCTCTACAAACTATGCCCAGGTAAAATTTTCAGTTATTCCAGTGGCTAGGAATGTGCAGTGGTTGCCTGTTCTAAACTCTCCTGCTCCAGGAAGTTCAGATATTTCCAGTTTAGCAGGCACTTCTGGTCGGTTCTCGGTAGTTTCTGATTTGCATTTTTCCGGTTCCCAATCTACTTCCGGTTGTTTGAGAAATCCGGGTCTGCTAGACCCTACTCAACCTACGCTTCTGGTCCTCTCACTTCCGCTATCCTACTTCCGGTCTGACTTTGGCTCATTCAGTTTTTCCGGTTACTCAGGAGTTGGTTCAACTTCCTGTTTCCGCTTCCGTTGTTAACGTTTCTGGTTCTATGTTTGTTCATCCGGGTCTGCAAGATCCGGTCAAACATCCGGTTTCTGTTTCCGGTCCTAGTATTTCCTGTTTGTCATTGACTTACGTTTCGGCCAATTATCAGGGTCTTCAGGTTCCTGTTACGGCTTTATTCTAGCGCCAGCTTCCGCTTTCCGTTTCCATTTCTCATTCTACTGTTGCTAGGGATTGGTCTTCAGGTTATGAGTTACCTGGTTTAACAGGTTCCTCCTCTAACTTGCCTTTGATTTGGGGTCCGCACGTTTATAGCAATGCTTTTGCTTCTGATGAGAGAAATCTGGTGTCTAACCATAATTCTCATTCTCCAATCAACGTTATTTCAGACTCGCATTCTTTTTTTCGATCATCCAGCTCATAGGCAAGCTAGATATGGTCATTATCAGGATTTTGGAAACACTGGTAGTTACGTCTCCTGTTGCTAATCGTGTTCCTTCTGGTTCTGTGTCTTCTTCCTCTTTGGGATGTTGTTTCTGGTCATTCTTCAGTTCCTGGCTCTTCTCAGGTTCAGTTTGACAGGTCTCTTCATCCTTCCTCTTCTTCTTCATCTACTATCTCTGCTACATATTTCTCTTCTCAGCATGTTTCCAATTCTTCCTCTCTTTTTCTATCCTCTTCTCTTCGTCCTCCAGGTTTTTCTCGTCTTCCTTCGACTGAGGGTCCTCTTTGACGTTCTTTGGATCTGTCTTCTTCTTCCTCTTCTAAAAAATTTGCTCACCCTCCTGCCTCTTCCTCTTCTTTTGAACATTCAGACCCTATTGTTTCTGTCGTTCTTTCTTCTGAATTAGGGTTTCAGATTGTGGATTCCGGCTTGGATTTTTCTTTATTTTCCGTGGTTAGAGATCTTTCTCTTAATCGTTCCTTTGTTTTGGCATGCGTATCTATTCTTTCACGTTTTTCAGCTGGTGGTTTTGATCAGGTTTCTTTGTCTTCTGGCCAGCAGGATGATGTTGATCCCATTCTGTCTGCCCAGTTTTCTTCAGTTTCTGAATCTTTATCTTCTTCGGCTCCTCATGTTCCTTATGGACCTCTTTCTCCTGTCTCTGCTAGAATCTCTGATTCTCATGTTTGTTCTGATTCATTTCATCTCTCTTCCTCTTCTCCTATTCATTCTTATTCCTCTTCAATCCCTAGAACGGTCAGAGCCAGAGATTTGAGGAGGTTTTGTCCAGTCAGGGCCTCTTTGGATGACTGGTCTCTGTCCAATCAGTGGATTGTGGAGAAACTTTCTTTTCCCCGAAGGATGAATTCTCTATCGATCCTCCTTCTTTTGGATCTGCTCTTTTTTCTTCCAATTCTACCTCTGCATCTCCTCAGGTTCTTCTGATTGACAATCTTCAGGTGGACATGATGGACTTTTATGTCAATGATGTTTGTTCATTCAAAGGACTTCTTTGACCCCTAAGTATGACGCTCCTGTGCAAATTCCTAAACATGATTACCTTAGGGTTGCTTCCACGCAGTTGGTCAGTAGTTCTGCTTGGAATATCCTTTCTTCAGGTTTGAAAGGCCCTCCTCATTCTGATTCTTCGTCTGATCTTTCCAGGTGGGAATCAGTTTGTAGGTCTCAGCTTAAATCTTCCAATTTCCTTGCTTTGCTTCCTGAAGTAGTTTTAGTTGCTCAGCGGAGAGGTGAGCAGGTTCCTGCTGCTGTTTTTCACACATTAGCTGACGTTTCCAGAGGTTCCCTCAGTTCTGTGTGTCAGTCTCTTGACTTTTATCACTTCTAATAGAAGATACAGGAAACTTCAGGAGGTTCAGGTCTCCATTAAACTTAAACACAGCCTGATCTCTGAACCTCCTTTTGGCCAGGACATCTTCGGTTTATCTTCCACCAATTTAATTCTGGCAGAATCTGAGCGTATCAAGTCTCCTAAGGAGATTCACGCTCAGATTGCTTCCTCTAGGCCCTCGGTTAAGAGAGATTCTTCCTCGGCTAAAAGTCCTAGTTCTTCTAGGATGAGTCTTAAGCCGGATGAGTTCTGGGCTTATCCTTCTAGAATCATTACGAACTCCAATAGATCCCTTTCCAGCTCTCAGGAGAGATCCACGGATGGGGATCGCTTTGAGTCTATCTCTTCTCATCGCCCGAGGTCTGAAGTTTGGCAGGCCCCTTCTCAAGCGAGAGGTGGATATTCTTATTCCCAGAGCTATAGGTCTAGACTCAGGGGTCGATCCTCTTACAGAGGTTCTCAGAGTAAGAGAGTAAAGGTATCGCCTCCGCCTGGGTAGGTCCAGCCTTTAATCCTTCTCCAGTCCCCTCTCATCCTCATCTTTTAACTTTGGATCCGTCGGTTCAGTGCCTTCTTCCCAGCGTGCCAGTAGGAGGGTGCCTTTCTCTGTTCTGGGAGACTCGGCACACCCTCGTTCAGAACTCCTGGCTTGTAGATCAGTTACGCTGGGGTTATGCCCCTTCTTGGATCCAGGAGTACAGGACCCTTCTCTGTCTCTTCTTCCCAAATGGACCCCTGCTCCTTCCAATCATGAGAAGTTGGTAGCTCTGGAGGAGGAGTTGGATTCTATGATTGTCAAGGAGGCTATAGAAGAGGTTCCCCTTTGGAAAGTAGACCCGTGCTACTATGCAACAATCTCCTTAGTCACCAAGGAAACAGGAGGTTGGCGTCCTATTATCAACCTGAAGAAGTTAAATCTTGTTATTTTAACTCCAAAATTCATGATGGAGACCATCTCCCAGGTCATCTCAAGTCTAGAGCCAGGCATATGGGACGCTTCTATCGATTTAAAGGATGCCTATTTTCATGTGCTTATCAACCCTTCCTTCCGAAAGTACAGGAGGTTTGCTTACAAGGATCGGGTATGGCAGTTTCGAGCTATACCCTTCGGCCTGACCACAGCTCCCTTTCTAGTTACTCATCTGATTTCAGCCGTGGTCGGAGTCCTGCACCGTCGTTCTATCCATCTTCATGTCTATATAGACGACTGGTTAATAAAGCAAAGTCTTCCTCAATTTTCGCAAGAATTAATCCAGAGGTATGCAGTTTGGCGTGCAGCCTAGGTTGGATCATAAATCTCAAAAAGTCAAGCCTAGTACCTTTTCAAGTTTTCACCCATCTAGGCGTATCCGTCGATCTTTCTCAGGGCCTAGTTTTTCAAGGCAAGGGTAGAGGCAATCTTGTTGGCTATGGACATTCTGACATCCTCTCTTTCTGTCAAGGCAAGATTCTTTCTCAGGGTGCTAGGCTTGATGGTCAGCGTCGAGAATGTCATTCCCTGGGCGGCGCTGATGAGAAGACCCTTTCAAATGTACCTGATGTCCCTCTGGAAGCAGTCAGTACATTATATTTACCATCAGATTCCCATCAGAGGACACTTGATCCCTCATCTAGACTTTTGAAAAGATCGTTCTCTGCTTCTGAGGGGGGGTGGGGGTCCATTAATCAAGACCTCCCCTCAGGCGATTATTTTCACAGACGCTTTTCAGTAGGGGTGGGGACTGGGGAGTAGTCTGGGACTCTCTATTTCCGGTCTTTGGTCCTTGGAGGAGTCGACAGCTCACATCAATATCCTGGAGTTGTGGGCTGTCAAGAAGGTTCCTCTCATGGTTGGATTGAGTGAAAGGGCTCAAGATCTCGATTTGATCAGACAATTCCACGGTGGTTTCTTACATTAACAGACAGGAAGGAACAGGGTTTTCTCTTCTTTGTATGGAAATTTGGAACCTTCTCTTTTGGTGCCGCAAGAACCAAATCTTTCTAGTTTCCAGTCATGTTCCAGGCAGACTGAACTTTCTTGCGGACCAGTTGTCAAGACCCAGCAAGTTCGCATACACCAAGTGGCAGTTAAAGATGTCGGTTGCCAAAGCGATTTTCCAGCTTCTGGGTCGTCCCCACATAGATCTCGTTGCGACATGTCTGAATGCCCAGATCTCTTTCATGTCTACTTTTCTGGACAGTCATGCTCTGGCGGTGGACGCCCTGTCTCAGTCCTGGACAGGAATGTTTGCCTATGCGTTCGCACCTACAATCCTGATTCCGTTGGTTCTGAAGATGGTCAGGGACCAGATCGGCAAAATTCTACTAGTAGCTCCCTTTTGGCCGAAAAGGATCTGGTTCATAGATCTTCTCGATCTTCTGATCGATGTTCCTCGCATTCCTCCAGTGTTCCCAGACCTTCTGTCTCAAGTAAGGGGCACGTGTCTTCATCCAATCCCAGAAATCTTCAGTCTGTGTGTTTGGAGAATATTGAGTGTCCAGTACCTGGGATCAAGTTTTCTCCAAGATCTCAGGAAATCCTTGACCCTTCCAGGAGGAAGTTGACCCGTCGAATTTACAAGGGTCGACCTAAAATCTTTGGAGAATGGTGTTCAGACCATGGTTTCTTGCCCGATTCTGTTTCTATTCCCCAGGTGCTAATCTGTTTGATTCTTTACATTTATCAGCTAACACCGTGAGGGGTTATAGATTTTCTTTGGCTTCTTCTCTTCCTTGTCTCTTGAATGCTGGTATCAAGGATACGAAGATTCTCAATGGTTCTATCTGAGGATTGGGCAATATTCGTCCTCCAGTAGCTAAGCCTTTGCCTTCCTGGAATTTGGCCTTGATTCTTCAAGTTTTGGCAGGTCACCATTTTGAATCAATTGGATCTATCAGTCTTAAACTTTTAATTCCTAAGGCTGTGTTTCTTGTTACTTCCGCTTCAGCCAGAAGAAGATCCAAAATCCATGCTCTTTCTGCGGAAAAGACAGATTTATCGAATCTGGGGACGACTTAGTTTTATATCCCAAGACCCAGTCTAACCGTTATCCAGCCAAGCCAGTTATTCTAAAATCTTTATCAACTTTTTCGCCATCCGATAAGTTCTGATGTCCTGCCAAGGCCTTAAAGGTCTATAACGTCGAACCGATTTTAATAGATCTGATCCTTCCTATATTTGGGTTCTGTACGCGGAGGAGGTAGCTAGACCAGCTTCTAAGGCCACTGTTGCCAGATGGATTTGTGAGACCATCAAAATCTGCTATGAGATTATCTCCCCTGGCGAGATCAAATTAGCCCATGTCAAGGCTCACGATGTTCGTGGTATGGCTACCTCCACTCTTTTCACTGGCTCATCTTTAGACGGCGTCATGCAAGTTGCAGGTTGGAAATCTGAATCGACTTTTACTTCTTTTTATTTAACGGATCAGAGCCCAGCGGCCTCCTTTTTTAGAAATATAACTTTTAACAAAACGAGCCGAAGACCATTTACCAAGCACATCCCACCATTTTCGCTAGACTATGTCTGTTAGAAATGGTGAGAATTTATCTTGTTTTGTTTATTTCTTTGAGTTGACAGTTTTCCTTGTTTGATAATCACTGTGTGGTTGTTATGGAAGCACTATTATGTTATTTTATTTAACATTTGGACATGATTTCTTTAATTTTTATCCTTGTTTATAGATTCTCAAATCTCCACCCACCAAGGGTTTTTAAGTGGGGAACTGACCAAATCTACTGGTTTATAGCAAGTAGTGATTGAACGATATAGATGTTTGTGGTGTAATAACAACCCCCAACAGCCCCCCCCTTGTGGGATGTTCTGTAGTTTTATTAACCACTATAAACATACGTACCGTTCAATCACTACCACCTGGTCTCAGCCACCCCGCATGGGAATGATTTGAGAATCTGTTTATTGTGTATCTCATATATTTGAAAAAGTGAATCTGTTTCCTATTTGGGCTCGCTTGCACATGCGCGGTCATGTGCAGTGACAGGTGTCACCAAGGAGTGAGTACGGACTGGTGCCAGTCTCTATCAGGGCATATGCTGTGGGTGTACCCTACCAGTAGCCTGGTTGACGGTATATTGAAATGGAATAGGCATATGGGGGTATGTAAGCAAGCATAAAAATCTTATTATGGTGGCTAAATGCAGAGTAGTTGATTTAGCAAGTAGTAATTGAATGGTAAGTATGTTTGTAGTGGTTAATAAAACTACAGACCATCCCACAAGTGGGGTCTGTTGGAGGGTTCTAATTGACCAACCAACAGTGACCCCTAGAGGTCAGTTTATACCAGATGAAGTTCTAAACATTGATTTTAAATGCAAACACAGCTACCCCTTTAACACTCAGATTTGTTCAAGAAAATTTAAGTTTTCTCATAGAAAATGTCTGAAGACAAGAGATAATTTTGGAAAATTTACCACTTGAATGTTTGACTCACCTATCGGTACAGTCATTTCAGTGGTAAATTCTAAAAAAATAGTCTCTTGGTCCGCCATGTCTGCAAATTGGCATTTCTAAATACCCCCACAGCAGCTGTTTTGGGGAAACTCGAGTGTTAAATGTTTAATATCATATGTGTATGTTAGACATTTAGTGTGATAATTGTTTGTTTGTTTGTTTGTTTACTCTAGGCAGTACAAAGTGGACCAGAATCTATGCACTCAATGTATCCCGAACTGTTTGATCAGTTACTTGCTTTTGTCGAGTATGCCGTCAGACCGCCCAGATATGGAAACATCGAAGCGAAAGCCATGGGCACTGTGAAAGGGCCACAGGTTAATCATAGTTAAATCGTTACTGCAAGCCACTAGAAATATAATTTAAATGTGCAAAAACTCTTGGCTCGGTGAATATTTTGAAAACAATTTGACAGAAACTTGTTGGCAGCTTAGCCACCAACAACTTTCAGTCAGATTGTTTTTAAAATATTCAGCAAATGCAAATATATAACCGCTGGAATATGGCGTCTGCAAAAACTCAGAAGTCAAGAGACTCTTTAAACATTCTGGGCAAAATTGTGGGATTCTTTAAACATTTAATGGCCAAGAATGGTCAAGAAAATTGCAGCTGAATATCCATTTACATGTTAAGAGAATATATTTGAAATTTACCACAGGAATGACGGGCTCCTTTAGTGGAGGAGTCATTCCAGTGGTAACCTTTCAAAAATATACTTCTTTTCACCTGTAAATGGACATTCGTCAAGCTCACTACAGAGCCTGGTTTTGACCAGCTTGCCGAACCGGCTTGACCACTAACGGGTTGAGGCATGTGGTTGAATGTCTGCTTGCCTTAAAGCTGCTCCGTCATCCTAGAAGACGAAGCATTTCAAGCCCATCAATAACACAGTGCTATCATGAAATTTCTTTCAGCATCACAAATCAGCCTTAGATTACTATCATTTTGTGGCCTGAAATGACATATGACGCCTGACATGTATTAAACATTTCAACCCTGTGAAATCAAATATGACGAATTAATTAACCCTGACAGAACAGAAGGGTCGATTTTTTTTTATGAATGTAAGGGATACTATGTTGAATATTTTGAAAGTAATTTAGCTGAGAACTGTTGCTGCATATTCAACAGTTTTCATGTATAATTGTCATGAGTATATACTAGAGTTTTAAAACGTACGGCGCTAAGAAGTTGTTGTAGGACATTAAAAAATGATTTGAAGATATCCAGTTAAATTACTTTCTAAATATTCAACAGTTTACCTGACGAGTGTATGGTTCAGTTGAGAGAGTTATGTACTGGGACTTGTGCAAATAAAGCTAAAACAAGAACTACACTGAAGGCCATGGTCATCTACAGAGATAGGCTGCAGTGTTTATTTATTTAGAAATCATGTAGCTGTTTTAAAATTAAAAATTTATATTATCACAATCTGAAAAATTTAATAAAATTAGTGTAAAAAGATTTGATTTTATACACATATAAATGCTTTAATTAATCCAGTTCTCCTCAAGGGAGAGAACTAGTCCTGCTTAAGATATTTATCTATCAGTAAAAGTTACTCCCCATTATTTGATTAAAGGGAGACAACGAGTCTTTGTTATAGCTGTTAATTAACAGTAGCAGATGGGAGGGGGTTCTCTACCCTTAATGTGTAAGGGGAAGTAACTAAGCCATGTGAAGATATATTTCCAAGTGAGTTACCTCCCTTGCTGTATAAGACTAGCGATGCAAATGATCAGACCTGGTGATTATGTGAATATTTAACCCTTTCAACCCTTCAATTCCAGTTAGTCTCGTATAGTGTTGGATATTTTGAAACCAATTTGACTTGGAGCAAAGAGAACAACCACAGTAGTTTCAAAGTATAAAACTGGAATTCCTGAATGATCTTAGGCATCAGAGAGAATGTGTTGCATCATTTCTGTTTAACCCTTTAATGACCAAGATTGATAAAAAAAAACCCACCAATTCTGCTTAGTAAATGCACATTTGCAGCCCAATAGCAAACTATTTCTCAAAATTTACCACTGGAATGAGTGGCTCGATTATTGCACCAGTCATTCCAGTGGTAAATCTTTAAGAAAGGTTTTCTCTTGAACCAAATGAACAATTCTCAAGACCAGAGCAGAAGCAGTTGTTGGCCACCTTGGCTGTTAAAGAGTTAATCTCCATCTTATCCTTGTGAATACAATCAAACCTGTGTATTAGAATCACCTGCCTTTTGGAGTTCATGTATGTATGATTACTGTATTGAGTGTATTCTGTGGCTGTAGTGGTAGAAACATCCTACAGCTGCAATCAGTCCTTCTTCACTTTTGCCCAGTGTGTCTTGTCCTCAGCCAAGATCCTTAGCTTCCTCAGGTCCATTCTTGACTTGAGTATACCAAGTCCTGCTTTCTTGAGGTCACCTCGTAGCACACTTAGCAGATTTATTCAATGATGTCCTCTCCTGGCCTTGTATTTGCTGGCTCCTAGTATGGCGAATTCCAAGGCTCTCTGTGCTGGTGTGTCATCTGGCATCCTTAGCATATGGCCAAACATGGCTGGGCGATTTTGACAGACAGCGGCGACGTATTACACATCTTGTATAATGCATCATTGGAAATTATTCTGTCTGGACATTGGTGTCCAGTAATGGTGCAGAACATAGGTGTTTGCGGTGGCAGGCATTCAGTTTTCTAGAGCTGCCTTTGGAGCTGCCCAGCTGTTACAGTTATACAGCATCAAGGATACTCAGGTTGCGTAGAGTGGATGAATTGACTGTTTAATGGTATATTCTGTCAAAAATGCGGTTACCCTACGAAAATTCCATTGACTGACCAAGAGAGGACTATTTTTAGCCCACCTGGCCAGAATGGCCAAGTGAGCTTATGGCATGGCAACCGTCCGTCTGTCCCTCTATCTGTCATCCATCCATCCATCCATCAACTTTTGCTTAATGGTACATTTTTCCGCCAACCATCTTGAATGTTTTTTAAGATGGCGGGAAATCGTAAACCGCTACTCCTCATTAACTGCTTGACCAATTTCAACCAGACTTGGCTGGAAGGATACTAGCCTGGTAGATTTCGGAACTTGTATACAGAATTTTGATCGGTCCATGTTTGTGGCGGCCATCTTGGATTTTCTGAAAATTTTGGGCTGGAAGGACCCTAAAGGGCTATGCTTCAGAGCTTGTATATAGAATTTTGATTGGTCAATTTATTCGGTGGCCATCTTGAATTTTCCGAAAAATGGCTGAAAATCATCTACTCGGTAATCACTTGGGCGAATTCAACCAGACTGGTGGGAATGAACCTAGGGTGGTAGGCTTTAGAAGTTATATATAGAATTTTGATTGATAAATTTTTCCGCAGCCCATTTTCGATTTTCTGAATATTTTGGGAAATCGGTTAAAAGGCTACTCCTCATTAACCGCTTGGTTGATTGCAACCAAACTCAGCAGGAGGAACCCTAGGTCCGACCGCTTCAGAACCTATATACATAATTTTGACGGCTTGATTTTGATGGTGGCCATCTTGGGTTTTCCGATAAATGGGAAATCCTATAAAATGCTACTCTACTCCTCATTAATCGCTTGGGAAATTTCAACCAATTTTGGCTGGAAGGATCCTATTGTCGTAGCCCCTAGAAAATCTATTCAGAATTTTAATAGGTCAATGTTTTGGCAGCAATCTCTGATTTTCTGAAAGTTTTCCGGAACCATTTAAAAACGGTACTCCCTCAATCAATAACCCGATTTCAACAAAACTTGGGTGGAACGATCCTATGGCGGTCGGCTTCAACATATTAAACGAGAGCCTTGATTGGTCAATTTTTTGGTGGCCGTCTTGGATTTTCCAAAAATCATCCATCATGTCCATTTAAATGCAAATGGTTTGAAGTCCAATGGTCCAGGTGAGCGCCACAGGCCCTTGGGCCTCTTGTTTAAATTTATCACTGGAATGGCTGGCTTGATAAACAAGCCAGTCATTCGAGTGGTAAATTTTCAAAAGTTTTCGTGCAAATGAAGATTTCCTGAGCAAAAAAATTTTTTGGCCCAATTTTGACGATTAAATTGTTAAATATGCCCATATATGGTGAAAATGGTGAAGACTATAATTATCAATGAACGGCCTGGCGGGTGGGTGGGGGGGGGGGGTGTGGTGAGGGAAGTATGAACTTTACAAGTTGTTCAAATGACAAAGTTAAATATTGTGATTTAATTTTAATAACTGTTTTAGGACTTGATTTAAAACGTCTAATTATTAATCAGTATCAATATCTAATTAAAGGGAGACCATCAGTCTTAATTACAAATGCTTTCTAACAGTTTGAGTTCTCTACCTTGGTTGTGTAAGGGGAAGTAACTAGTCTTTATACAGATCTATTTAACCGTAAGTTATCTCCCTTGTTCCATTAGATGAGCTGGTAATTATATGAATTGTTGACAGAATAATTTAACACTTTCAACCCTAAAATCCCAGCTATGTTTATATTTAGATATGCGAAAACCTCTCCTAGTATCTGTTAATATATTCATGTATTCTGGCAGGTTGACTGGGTGATGATGAACTTTGTTCCCTTTGCTGAGAAGGCAGTGGAGAGGGTGGTTACCTTGTATAAACTTACAGCCAAACATCCCTCTGTAACCATGGCACCTGTTCTACATAACATCATCAAGGTAATAATAAAACCTACACATAGGCATGGTAACTGTTCTATATAATGTCATCGGGGTAATAATAATCATAATCACAGATAAACAGGCGATGATAATTTGAAATCAAGCAGTGTGCAAAGGTTAGTGAGGAAGTTATTCAATTTATGCATATCTTTAGCCATAATGAATCATCATGAAGTGTTATACCATGGTACTTGTATTAAAGGACCCCCTGCCATTAAGAGCCACTTATTTATTGGTGTGTGTCTTAAGTCATTTTAACCCAGAGTCTGAAAAAATGCCATGCGAAGGGAGCTCAGTCTATACAATATAACTTGTTCATCCCCATGTATCAAAAGTGTTTTGTTTGAAATCAATAACCCGCAGTTCAGCATATATTGTATGATAGGTGTTTCAGTTGAAAGATTTATCATAATTTTAATGCACAGTTTGTAGAGTGATTATGTCTAGGCAGCAAAGCGCCCCAGTCACATTAGTTTCAAAGTATGCAACAACATGTTTGTTAAATAATAAAGACATACAATGGACCTTTCTGATTTTAGCTATGCCCCGCCCATCTCTAGCTAAGCTCCACCCACACCTCGCTCGTGTTGGGATTGATCGATCTCTGACCACCCTGACTATCAATTTCCAAAAGACTACGCAGGTAAGCTGTTAAATGTTTTGAAACTAATTTGACTGGGTGCTGTTGCTACCTAAGTTTCAAAATATTCAACAGCATGTTTATTAAATAGTAAATAATTACAAAGACATCCAGTTTATACAACGTGTCAGACTGAGATTTGGTGACGGTCTATATGGAACCCTTTGTGAGGTAACGATTGTGATGTCATCATACACAGCTGAGTTGATTATGATGTCATACGAGGCTTATGTGATGGATGGATATGCTGGAAAGGTGAATTTGTACAACAATGCTTAATCCGTCATCAATTAAGCGTTCGCAATGAACTTTGTTATGTCATTCATGACAATTGATTATGACATCATCCTACTCATCACCTACTTGATTATGACATCATTGATTGATGGATAAACTGCAAAGGTCCATCATGAAAGATAGAAAAATAAGAAAACTTCTGATTATCTTGTAAACTCTGTAACTTAATTATGTTTTCGAAATAATTAACATTGTTTGATTCGTTCTTCATCTGACTCAACAACATGAAAATTTAATTTAAAAACTTGATGTCATTTGACTTTGAATTGTTGTATCTAATTTAAAGTGAATTTGAAAAGAAATAGTTTTACATTGCTTGTTATTGTGAGAATGTTTATCACAGACAGTGTTGTTACCAAGCTGGTGGATTGTCAACACTAGAGTCTTCAGTATCAGTAAACTGAGGGAAATAATTTAAATACCTGAAATTCAGAGATAATTCATTTAACATTGTGCAGTCTAGATCCCTTATTTACAACAAACACAATATAGCAAAAACAAAATAAAATGAAAATAATTTGACTGAAATTCATTGCTGGCAGAGGCAACGACATTCAGTCAAATTAGTTTCAAAATAATCATTAATATGTCAAAATCAGATAACTATTCTCTACTCTACTTACAGTGTGATGTGTGTTTGACAAGGTATCAAGGTTGTACAAATGATGTGATGTATGGTTGAATCAGAGCCCCATTTTAGAGAGATGAAGTGTGAGACCTGTACTTCACCTAATCCCCCCACAACCCACATACTGTTTGGGCAAAAAAAATTAGCAGAGCATTCTACATCGATTTGCAATTAAGTTTATGAAAAGAGAGAATTAGACATGACGAGGACCATCTGTTGCTGTCCTGAAGTCTGTGTGGATGGACAACTTCAGCTTATGTGTCTCGCCGCTACAGCCACCAAACAACTATTTCAATGAGAAATAACTCCTGACTTGCTGTATATTTTGAAAACAATTTGACTGAAATTTGTTGGTAGCTAAGCCAGCAACAACTTTCAGTCAAATTGGTTTAAAAATATTTAGCATGTTCCGAGATATAACCCTTGGAATATGTCATCTGCAAAAACTCGGCATTCGGACGGTTATTCAATGTCATACAACATACAACAAACACAGTCTGGCTTTATCAGAAAAAGTACATAAGTTGACGATCATGTTATTGTGTTTGTGACATACATTTCATAAAACTTAAAGGGAAATTCCAGTGAAAATCGGGAATAAGTCAACTAAAAATATACTATAATCTGAAATAGTTGCCGCAAAAAAATATAATACACTGTTCCATTACCGAGAAATAATAAAATGAATATTCCCAAAACACTCTAAAACGTGACTCCTCGGCGCATCCATTTTCTCGCAACGAGAGCGAAAAACCGCGAGATTATGACATCAATGACACACCAGCAAAATATCGCCAGCGCTTTTAGATTTACCTGTTTACTTCACGTTATGAAGGCCGAATATTAATTAACCCTTTAATGACCAAATTGTGTCAGGAAAATCAGAATATTTCCTTATTGAATGGCCACTTGCAGGCCAAGCGAAGACTATTTTTGAAAACTGACAACTGGAATGGCTGGTTCTGTTACTGAGACAGTCGTTTTAGTTGTAAATTCTCAAAATAGCCTTCTTTTGACCTGCGTCCTCAACTTGACGATTGCAGAGGTCAGTGCTGGCGTGAAATGGTTAAATCGCATCGTGTCCGCATGTCAACCATGGGCTTGCAGTAATAGAAACGAGCATGGAAAGGGTACGGCAATTCACATTTTCAGATACCGGATCCACAGAAGCATCCGCATGAAAAGGGGCTAACTGAAAGATGGCTTCATAACATCGGCACTGGATGGATATCTTCCACATTTAAATCTGGAAGACACAAGTTTAGAACATATAGTCTGTATAATTTTAAAATAATGTGTCATGCATTTCAAAACAAAAGACGCGGTA
The DNA here is from genome assembly GCA_034401795.1 of Chaetoderma sp. LZ-2023a. NCBI lineage: Eukaryota > Metazoa > Mollusca > Caudofoveata > Chaetodermatida > Chaetodermatidae > Chaetoderma > Chaetoderma sp. LZ-2023a. Next base: position 118,101,623 of record CM067371.1, read on the forward strand.
CTTAATTTTAATATAACAGAATCAAACTCGACAATTAACGCCGTATTTGCTTGCATCAATTGTAAAACGGGATTTGCAAACCAAAATGAAATGATGTCTCTGATTGTCAGGTCGGTCAATTATAGGCAACCACTTAGCGGCTTACTTCGTAGACGATAGTAGGTGACAGCTAGTAAATAATGACAAGTGCACGCTAGACATAATTAGTAGTTTAGTGCTTTCACACTATTGAAATCCAGCGTTGTTAATCATTTACAACGTTTACTCCCAATTTTAAAATAACTGCAGAGTGTTGAATATTCTGAATTAAATTTTCATGGAATTATGTTGCAGTAGCTTCCAAACTAATTAGTTTCACACAATAGGCCTATGCAGGGTAAATTTTAAGCTTTCTGCTTTTCTGTCCTTGAAAGAGTTACCTAATTGATCCCAAATTTTTAAATGTTGACCCATATTTACTGAGTGTTGAGTATTTTGAAACTGGAATTTGACTGGAAGCAGAAGTTGCAATAGCAACAGCTTTCAGAGAAATTACATACAACATTTATTCAACTAACATATTTTTCAAGAATTTGTTGTAGCTGGTTGATTGCAAACACGCTCCTGGCATAACCCTTCAATGTTTTTTAAAAACAGAAATTGCCCATAAGAAAACTATTTTTGACAATTTAGCACTACAATCTGGCGCGATCATCGGGACACTAATTGTACTTTAATTTCCTCCAAACACTGTGGCAAAGTGTCAGTTGTTTAGCCAGTACGCTAATTATCCACGAGATGCAAGATTTACCTCCCCTGGTTATGGCTATCCTCAATCGGGCAAAGAGAGTAGGCGTGTCGGTGACGTCAGCCGCTTGTCCAAAATGGCGCTTCTATCTACTGGTTACTTTAGCAATTTAAATTGAGGATATCTTTTTTATTTGTTGGCATAAAATTGTGCTCTTGGTCTCAAATTAATGCGGAAAATTAGTACTTTACGTCAGATGCATAAAATCCTCCAGTGGAATATCCATTTAACCACCTGTAGGTGAATGGATGAGTAGGTGAATGGAAGTATGGTGGATGAATAGTGTGGAATCTTCATCAAAATGTAATGATTAATACTTTGTCCCAGTTAATGGATCTTTCCAGTTTTAGTTATGCCTCGCCCATCCCTAACAGCTCCACCCACACCTTCAACTCCCTGACTAGCAATATCCAGAAAACCATACAGGTAACGTGTTAAACATTTTGAAACTAATTTGACTTAGTCAGCAACAACACCCAGTCAAATTAGTTTCAAAATATTCCACAAAATGTTTATTAAATGGTAAAGACATACAGTTTGCACAACGTGTCAGACTTAAGCGTTTAAGCTGGACTAAATCGAGTCATTCATGCTGTAATTGATTATGATGCCATCCTACACGTCATGTAGTTGATTATGCCGTCATATGACAGATGGATAAACTGGAAAGGTCCATTGTACCAGACCGCTGTGTTTTGTATTAGGATGCTAATCAATACACTACCTCTGTGTTAGATGAATGCATATGTTTGTATCAACTTGTATAACACTTACACAGGTGAAACAATCATACGAGCTACGGTGAATAACTAGCAAAAGTTTTGCATCTCTTCTTGAGCCTTAAAGCAAATATTGGGACAGAAGAGGTCAACTCCTTTAACACTTACAGACCAGAAACGACAAAATTCTTTACAATGTAAGGAATATTACAATGAATATTTTAGAACTAATTTGATTGTTGCTGGGTGCAAAAGGTTACAGCAGGGCTAGATTTAGGACTGGGAAGATGCGCCAGTTGCCCAGTGGCCTCCAGCAAAATCAAATTTGAAAACTTCTATAAGGACTTCCACCCAGAAGAAGTGTTGTGCTGTGAGGACAAAATTGTAATGTGTAAGGAGGAGTGATCAGTGTGAATTATTGTGATAATGGGATTGTTAAATTTCTGTCCAAATTCTATTGAAAATTAATGCGACAGTCAATGCAAAATAAGGATGTTATTTATCACACAGAATGCAGGAAATGTCAGCGTGCCGCCCGCCCCCACCCTTCTCATAGACCTCCACAGTTCCCCGTTTACTTCCCAGGAGCGTCCACAGTAATAAATTTGGCCCTTTGTTCCAGTCAAATTAGTTTCAAAGTTATTCAACAGCTCTCCTGTATAATTGTCTTGAAATTGAGACACTTGAATTTCAAAGGTTAAAGGGTTAAATTATGTGCCTGGCAACCAAATGACCTGAATATTCAGGTATTATTTGAACCAGCCTGTTGATAGGATAGAGTTTTTTCTAAGCGTTAATCAGAAATGATGTCATAGTCTGGTATGATTGCATAACTGATGCAGAAATACTTGACATGTTTGCTTCAAGCCCTCTGACCGCTTCACCTCGGGTCATTTAGTGTATATTTGCCTGTGTCTTTAAGATCATTTGCCAGTTGTCGAGGTGGGATAGGGGACATTGAAATAGTGCAGGATAGCTCAGAATGTTCTGTTGGATATTTTTGTTAGCATAATTGGAGTGGAAGAAATTGCTGCCTTAGACAGCAAGCCTTAGACAGCAAGCCTTAGGCAGCAAGCCTTAGACAACAAGCCTTAGGCAGCAAGCTTTAGACAGCAAGCCTTAGTTAGGCAGCAAGCCTTAGACAGCAATGTCTTCCAATCCAATTATGTTCAAAATATTCAACAGTACACTTTATTTTGTTTTGGAAACAGTTTAAGTTATTTATGAGCTTTAATGTATTATGTCTGTTGAACCAGTCATTCCAGTGGTGAATTTTCAAAAATAGTCTTCTCTTGGCCTAGAAATGGACCTTCCTCAAGACCACTGCGGAGGCCAGTTTTGACTGACCTTCACCATGATGGGGTTAGAGGGGTAGATTGATGACATCATCATCATCCATGGGAAGAGCAAAGACAATCATAATATCATAACAAATTTATTGTCGTAATTTGGATAGTATTACTATATAATGAGAAACAGAAGCACTTGTACTATATAATCAGTACTATGTACAAAACAAATACATACAAACAAACATTGACAGCAGCATGAAACACGGCAGATAAACCAAGGCTTTATTAAACCTTTATTATGGTCCCTAAGAATAACAACAATTCACTAACTCACCATAATGTATTGCATTATTTAGATGCAGGTAGGTGTCTTACATGAATGAAACAGGTGAATAAACTCCTTTAATAATTCTATGTTAATATTAATCATGTATGCCAAGGGAGGTAACTCCTATGAGAATCTATTCCGGGGCTGAATTCATGAAACAACTTAAGCCTTTAATGCTCACGATTTGTCAAGAAAACGTAAATCTTTGCTTAGCGTGTTCCATTTGCAGTCCAAGAGAAGAGTATGTTTGAATATTAACCACAGAAATCACTGGCTTGGTTATCGTGCAAGTCATTCCAGTTGTTAAAATTTCAAACATACACTTCTCTTGGCCTGTAAATGGTCATTTCCTAAGACCGCTGTAGAGGCCAGCGTTGGTCAGCTTGAACGGTAAAGGATTAAGCGTGGTCTACGTACCAAAATAAGAACCGTAGGTGAATTGCATTTTGTCCCACAATCATACAATATGCCTATAAGCATGTTACGCCTGACGCCATACCATTGTTTATGAAACCAGAACTGTGTATTCTAGCATTTAGTGCATCATAATTAACCCTTTAACCCCAAAATTTGTTCAAGAAAATTTCCATTTTCTCATAGAAAATGTCCATTTGCAGACCAAAAGAAGCCTGTTTTTGAAAATTTACCACTGGAATGACTGGCACAGTTATCATCTTATCGAGCCAGTCATTCCAGTGGTAAATTTTCAAATATACTCTTCTCTTGGACTGCAAATGGACACCAATGAAGCTAAGGTTTATGTTTTCTTTTTAAATATAAATCGATAAATTTTCATATCGAAACTTTGAATGTCAATTGAGAGATCAATTTCTAGCTATGCCCTGCCCATTTTTAGCTGTGCTCCGCACATTTCTATCTTTGCCCCACCCATTTCTAGTTATACCCCACCCATTTCTAGTTATGCCCCACCCATTTCTCGCTATACCCCGGCCATTTCTAGTTATGCCCCGCCCATTTCTCGCTATACCCCACCCATTTCTCGCTATACCCCGCTCATTTCTCGCTAAGCTCCACCCATTTCTGGCTAACCTCCGCCAATTTCTCGCTAAGCTCCGCCCATGTTTTAAGTCTGTGGGAATCAATTTGAAACTGCAATCTGAATTCCCAAAATCTAAATTTCAAAGTAAGTATATAGGTAATCTGTTGAACATTTTGAAACCTATTTTACTGGGGGATGTTGCCGCCTATGGCAAATTAGTTTCAGACTATTCAACATAATGTTTATTAAATTGTAAATTCATCAAAAACAATTCACACACTAGTGACAGACTTTTTGATTTTTGTGACAAACCTATGCATGATTATGATTGTAACATCAGCTAACTAGTGACGTAATGGACCTTTCCAAGTTTATCCATCTATCATATGACGTCATAATAAACTATGTGATGTGTAGAATGACATCATAATGAATGACGTCATTATGATGCCATGAATGATGTTGATAAGTACGTCACGAATGCATATTTGAAGACGGTCTATGCGTTGTTGTACAAGTTGTATGTCTTTACAATTTAATAAATATTCTGTTGAATATTTTGAAAGTAATTGGACTGGGCACTGTTGCTGCCATAGGCAGCAACAGTGCCCAGTCAAATTAGTTACAAAATATTCAACAGCTTCCCTGTATAGTTTTGAGGAAATTGATAGTTAGGACATTTGGGGATCGATCAATCCCAACACGGACGAGGTGTGGGTGGAGCTTAGATAGAAATTGGTGGGGAATAGGTAAAACTGGAAAGGTCCATTGCCTATGACATCAGATACATGAGTGACAGATCAGATCCCTCTATCAATATGCGTATTACCACCAATGATAGGTAACATGTCTTCATGCTACGTAAAACATTAATTATATTGTGAGTGCCATCTTGAGACTGAAGAATCATATTGCTGCTTCAGGGTCGTCATTTCTTCTGATCAAATTAACCAATCAGATTATTGGAAATAGGAAAAAGAACTATATATATTGACAGCGAGATCTGTGTTAATAATAAGACAGGTGCACCATAGCTGTTAACAATAAGTTATAATAAATATGACGACTAACCTCTACACTACTCTCTATATTATATTTATATATGTATATACTAGTATTTGATGTAAGTTATTCATTTTTATACAGGTTTCTATTCTAGATTATATCATATGCTAGTTTGGCATTTAAACATGACATACAGAATTATGGTGTATAATAACTTGAGACGATTGACTGAAAACAATATTTCTATAAAATAGTAACAATCTCTTTATTACCCTGAGATTTTGAGCGGATCACATTCAATTGAAATGAAATTATGAATAAATATAGTCTTAGTGTTTACTAAATATATCTAATCATATTATGTCATACTCATTCTTTATGATGCTGTCATTTGCAAATCATTGTACTACCACATACGCCCACTCACATCGCTCCGCTGTTTGTGGCCATACTTGCCGACCTTTGATCTCTTGCTATGCGAAGTAACATTATGCTGGTGGGCTGGAGGGTAGCCAATCAGGTCATCATTTATTTCTTATCGAACAATTTCATTGGCTGTGACCCACAGTTAATTTATATTTAGGTTGTTTCATTAACTTAGCGCAAATATCAAAAGCCTGCAAGCGCTGTACTCGATACAGCAGCGGAGCGGGCGGACAAGACTGTGCAATAGGATGATGGTTGCAAATGTGCATGCTGATGTGTGTTTGCGTATATGCTCGAAGGGTGCATGCGTGTGTGCGCGTGCATGTGTTTGTCTGGTATGCTTTTTATGTGCATCAATATGTGGTAATGTGTGTGTTAAATTTAATAATGATGTCATTATATAGCTGGCTTGAACAATGCAGAAGTCTTGTTTCACTTATGCATGTTAGGGGCCCTTTAATAGACAAGATTGGCCAAGAATGTGTAACCTTTTGCTTAGTGAATATTCATTTAGGGATGAAGGATAGACAATTTTGAAGATTTTGCATTGAATATGACTGGCTCGCTTATTAAGACAGCTCTTCCTGTGGTAAACTTTTTAGAAAAATTATCTGGTGCCTTCAAAGAGACAATCATTAAGCCATTAACAGTCTGACTGATGAGTTTTTGGAGACGACATATTCTAAGGGTTATGTCGCTGGACCTGCTAAATATTTTGTAAACAATTTGACTGAAAGTTGTTGGTGGCATAGACACCAACAACTTTCAGTCAAATTGTTTTCAAAATACTTAGCAAATCAAGGTTTTTTGCTCATTGAAATTATTGTCCGGTGGCTTGCAGCAGCGAGACTGTTAACACTCATATCAGCCAAAAACGGCTTCTGCAGTGGTCTTGATAAATGTCCATTTGCAGACCAAGAGAAGACAGTTTTTTTTAAATGTGCCAGTCAAATGACTGGCTCGATAACTGTGCCAGTCATTCCAGTGGTCAATTTTGAAAAGTGGGCGAGATTTTCTGTGAGAAAATTGAAATTTTCTTGAACAAAAACGATGGTTAAATGGTTAAGTAAATGTTTATTTCATTGACCAATCTTACACATTAAGGGATTCAACATGTTGATGTAAATGTCAAGCTTTACCTTGAATATGTACGCTAATTAATCTACCCATCATGCTTCACACTACCCAGAGTACAGTAGCTGGAACCATGGCTGATAATCAAGGGCAGTGACCAGCTATTAAACATGCATATAGAGACTTTCATGATAAATGGACATGGCCGTTCTCGGCGTGACGCTATCGCTCCACACACTGCAAGATGGAGTATGCGTTCTCTGATAATCCTCATTCAATAATAATTTTGGTTATTTATGCAAAATCTCATACATGAATGTAAATAAATATTTAAAAATCATACGTATATTTTGCTGCGACTTCATGGAATCGTTACTGTAAAGACAATGAATATTGTTGGTATTATATTTATATAAATATTATGTATTACACACTAATTCAATACGAACTCTAAAAAATAATCTTTAATAACTTATCATGATTCTTAAACATAAACAATGTCTGAGTCTGAGTGTACCCTGAGACGAGACTGATCTTACCCTGAGTAATGAAAAATATAGTTTATAACAGTTTTACCCTTGATAAAGGTTCCAGAACTTGCTTATTGTATGTCTATTTATAGACTAAGAAAATACGTTCCCTAAAAACTAAGTAATGAAATGACTGGCCTGGTCATTGAGCCCTTTATTACAGCAGTAAATTTTCAAAATACAAGTCTTCAGAAGATGTATTCTCTTGACCTACAACTGGATATTTTGAAAGACCATTGCATAAAATAGTGTGTGTGTGTGTGTGTGTGTGCGTGCGTGCGTGCGTGCGTGCGTGCGTGCGTGCGTGCGTGTGCGCGTGTGTGTGCACTGTCTGACAGCTGCAAGCCACCGCACAATAATTTCAATAGGCAATAACTCCTCCCCTGACCTGACCTGAATATTTTGAAAATAATGTGACTGAAAGTTGTTGGTGACTTAGCCACCAACAATTTTCAGTCAAATTGTTTTCAAAATATTCAGCATATCCAGAGTTAAACTCCATGAAATATGTAGGCTGCAGCAATTCAGCAGCAGACAATTAAAGGGTTAAATTGTTTATAACTGATACTTTACAGGATGCGGTCACTAAATACAGGCTGCCATTTAACACTTTAATGCTCATAGTTGTTCAAGAAAATTTAATTTCTCATAAATATTGCAAACCAAGAGAATATTTTTGAAAATTTATCACTGCTGTGGTAAATTTTTGAAAATTTTCTTCTTGTTCTGCAAACAGACACTTTTAAAAATAAAAATTGAAATTTTCTTGAGCAAATTTGAGTGTTAACAGGTTAATATAATGCTGTGGACAAGAACACTGCAGAATACATGTTTATTCATCTTGACCATTAAAGGGTTAACTTCTTGTTTGACCGGGGATTGAGTGTGAAAGGGTTAATATATGTTGTCCGTCATATGGAATGTTTTTTGTGGTCTACAGCTTGGTAGTTACTTAAGACTGCTAGTTCTACTATGACCACTCACCCTAAAGATCCAGTACCCTAACGCCGTCCTATAGACAAGTTTCTATTAGAGACACCTTTATACCTTTCACAGATGAATCCACTGTCTCTCAAATTCATGGCATCCATACAGGAAACCTGTTGCTTATTTTGACATTAATATAACTGGAAGCCATTGCTGTCGTAGTTTCAATTAATTTCAAAATATTGGACAGGATAAGGTTTATATTGTAAAGAATATACTTATCTGGGGTGTGTCTGTGAAAGATTTAAGTGTGTGTCAGCCTACCATCTGTTGTCCAGTTAGTGGATATACAAAAATGTAAGCAGTAAGCACACCTGCAGGAGAGCTTCAATGCTTTTGTTAACCCTTGCGATTCCAGTATCTTAACTTTAAGACAACTATACAGGAAAGCGGTTTAATATTTTGAAACTAGTTTGACTGAAACCTGTTGCTGCTATAAGCCATTTAGATTGCTCAATGATAGCAGCGTCATTTGTGGCAGGAGCCTGGCACTGTAACAATGCCATTAAGATTGAGGTTGCTCAATGATAGCAGCATCATTTGTGGCAGGAGCCTGGCACTGTAACAATGCCATTAAGATTGAGGTTGCTCAATGATAGCAGCATCATTTGTGGCCGGAGCCTGGCACTGTAACAATGCCATTAAGATTGAGGTTGCTCAATGATAGCAGCATCATTTGTGGCAGGAGCCTGGCACTGTAACAATGCCATTAAGATTGAGGTTGCTCAATGATAGCAGCATCATTTGTGGCAGGAGCCTGGCACTAACAATGCCATTAAGATTGAGGTTGCTCAATGATCGCAGCATCATTTGTGGCAGGAGCCTGGCACTGTAACAATGCCATTAAGATTGAGGTTGCTCAATGATAGCAGCATCATTTGTGGCAGGAGCCTGGCACTGTAACAATGCCATTAAGATTGAGGTTGCTCAATGATAGCAGCGTCATTTGTGGCAGGAGCCTGGCACTGTAACAATGCCATTAAGATTGAGGTTGCTCAATGATAGCAGCAGCATTTGTGGCAGGAGCCTGGCACTGTAACAATGCCATTAAGATTGAGGTTGCTCAATCAAATACATACTATTTACCCATTGTATAGATAGGGCTTGGCTGCCACTGGTCTAGGACAAGATGATGAGTGATTTAGCAGCAATAACAATCCTGAACTGCCCTATATATTGGATTGCTCCTTCCACGCTGCGGATTGGTATTTAATACAATTAATTGATTTAGGATCTTCAGGGGTGTAGGAATGTATCTTGACCCGGGGTTGTTGTGGGGTGGGGTGGAGTTGGTGGGGGGGGGGGCATGTCTAATGTATGGGTAGGGCTAAAACCTAGTAGGGCACTATAGGGATACACCATGGGAGAGGAACAACCTGGGCCCCCCCCCCCCCCCTTGCCATCCCCCTCCCCTGTTCCTACACCTATGATCTTAGCCTTTTAATGGTAAAGATAAGCAAGCCTTGCTTACTCAATGTCCATCTGTAGGTCAAGTGAAAAATAAGTTTTGAAAATTTACTACTGGTATGACTTGACTCGGTTACTGAGCCAATCATTGCAGTAATCAGTTTTAAAAAAAGCTCTTCTCTTGCCCTGCTAATGGACATTGTGCAGGACCACTGTAGAAGGTGTTTTGTCTGGCATGACTATGAAAAGTTCATATTAGATGTACAAACATTAATGATGATATGCTTAGATTTTAATCTTCTGATGGTCAAGACGGATAAAAATGGCGTCCACAGTGCTCTTAAGAAATGTCTGTGATTTCCGTACATGTTAATTGACCAATAAAGGATTTGGTAAAAACAGTATGAAAACTTAAAATGTCAGGACTTTACTCTCGCAAATGTCTTCAATAACAAACTTTAATAACAAAATACATATAACAATTTCAAGATGCAAATTTACAGTGGTCAAGTTGTCCAAAATAAAATGACCATTTGCAGACCAAGGGAAGCATCTTTTGATAGTTTAGCATCTGAATGACTTGTTCGATAACCAAGCCAGTTTTGTAAAGATTTGTGTTTATGAATTAGATCTTAACCCTTTCTTGATGAATCCGGCCAAAACCGGCTTATGCAGTGGCCTTAAGGAATGTCCATTTGCAGGCCAAGAGAAGACTACTTTTGAAATTTTACCACAGGAATGACTGAATCGATAACCGAGCCAGTTATTCCAGTGATAAATTAAAAAAAATAGTCTTCTCTTGGCCTGCAAATGGACATTCAGTAAAGAAGTTTGTTCAAATGAACCCGATCGGCCAATTTGGCCAGCGGCCATCTGGATTTATGCCGATTTTAGAAAATGGCTTTAAAAATCTCCGAAACCACTTAGGGGATTGATGCAAATCTCATGAAATATGATCTAGGGCAAGAGCTGAACCAAGTTTGTTCAAGGGAACTTGATTGGTCAAATGGTCTGACCGCCATCTTGGTTGACCTAGTTGTAGCAAAAATTCTAGAACTGCTGAAGGGATCAGGCCAAAATTTGGCAGATATGATTAGGGCCTAAGGGCCATTAAAGTTTGTTCAAGAGAAGTTGATCCGTCAAACAACATGGTCGCCGTGGGCCAATCAAAATATAGCATGTTTGGTGGCCATATTGGATTTTTTTATTTGATGGATTTTGAGGCCTAAGTTGGTTTTGTGTGTGTTTTGTGGTATTCTGATCACAAATTTGCAATTTTTTAAACTGTCAGATGAATGGTTTGGCGGCCATCTTGGATCATTTTCCCACCAAAAGCTCCTATACTAAAGCAATGGGAAATTTAAAATGTTTTCTAGAACTACTGGGCCGATTTCAATTATATTTCGCAGGAAGTATCCGTAGGCCATAGAGATTCAAGTTTGTTCAAACGCAGCCGATCGGCGAGTTGGGCCAGTGGACATCTTAGATTTTGGCTGATTTTTAGAAACTAAATATCTTCTCTGAAACCACTTATGGGATTGATGCAAACCTGATGAAATATGATTTAGGGCAAGAGCTGAACCAAGTTTGTTCAAGGGAACTTGATTGGTCAAATGGTTGCAGCCATCTTGGTTGACCTAGTTGTAGCAAAAATGACTTCGCCAGAACCGCCGGGACCAAGGGCCATTAAAGTGTGTTCAAAGGAAGTTGATCTGTCAAAAAACCTGGACACCATGGGCCAATCAAAATATAGCATGTTTGGTGTCCATATTGGATTTTTTTATTTGATGGATTTTGAGGCCGAAATTGGTTTTAAGTGTTTTTGGGTATTCTGATCTCAAATTTGCAATTTTCGAAACTCGGATAAACGGTTTGGTGGCCATCTTGTTGATAAAGAGCATTCTAGTTGAAATGCCTATGGTCCAGGTGAGCGATACAGGCCCCTCGGGCCTCTTGTTTATATTAAATTTTGTCATTATAGGGTTATGAATGAACAATTAATATATTTCATCCCGAATTACCAGAAGATTGTTTTGAAAATGTAAAAATTTGCTGAATATCTGCAAATCTCAACGACTGAATAATTTACTGAGTAAGTAAAATTATTTTCTAAATAATCGGCACAATATTAATGCTGTGATTTATGACGTAGATATAGAGATATATGATTTAGGGCAAGAGCTGAACCGAGTTTGTTCAAGGGAACTTGATTGGTCAAATGGTTTTGCAGCCATCTTGGTTGACCTAGTTGTAGCAAAAATCTAAGATGTCCACTGGCCCAACTGGCCGATCGGCTGCGTTTGAACAAACTTGAATCTCTATGGCCTAAGGATACTTCCTGCGAAATATAATTGAAATCGGCCCAGTAGTTCTCAAGAAGAAAACATTTGAAATTTCCCATTGCTTTGGCTTTGGTGTGGCAATAGCGTGTTAGATTTTCAACACCAGGTGTTGGAGGTAAATATGTCCCCTTCATAGAGCAAGCTTTAATACTTTTGCAACTGTACATATGATATATCAATAAAATATTGTCATGTTTTAGTCGATTCACGAGTTATACAACATGCATCTCAGTTTTTCAATTTCATTTTTCAAAAGCGACACTTCAGTTCGAAGTTGTAGATTTTCTTGCTCGAGATATACGACTCTCAGTGCAATGTGTTCTTCCTTCATACGACGCTGTTCTCGCGAACGTTTGGCCGAGTCGTTATTTTTCTTCCGTTTGTCCCAGTAGTTGTCATCTTTTTCATCCTCCGGAACATTGTGCGGCCGCTTTTTGGGTGGAACTCTAAAGCTTTCATTATCACTGCTACTACTGTTATCGAGTGATTTATTCTGGTCATTCATAGCCGAGATAATGGTATTATTGTTCTGAGTCATGAGTGCGGAACCCGTGGAATCGGGTACTGAGTTTCCAGTACTACTTCTTCCGCTGCTTCCATGGTTCAGACTATTGTCGGATATCTCGGGACTGCTCGTGTTGTGCGTACCACTGAGGCTACTGCTGCCTGTACCATTATTTGAGTATGAGACATTATTCGAGCCAGGCGATGTTTCCTTGTGGAGAATTCTAGAGTCTGGCATTTTGTTGAGATTGTGTGCTGATGGTGGTAATAATGACGATGAAGACAACCGATCAGATGACAATGAAAGTGAACTGGAGAGAGAATGGGATGATGATGACATTCCAATCAGATTGAGAGGACTGGATTGAGAGCGACTTGACGAAGGTGCCATATGTGCAGGCAGTGGTAGGTTGTTATGCTGCCCCACCATTGTTGAGCCTGCACTGGCTGCTGCCACGTTTTGAGCGGAATCACTCACGTTTTGGTGAGACTGTGTTAGAAGTCCATTAGGAAGGCATGTCAGTGCTGTAGATGAGGACACTGCACATGCCGCTAAACAGTTCAAGTCATTCTGACCCATATTCGACATGTGATTTCCAGAAAACTGTTGTCCGCCATACATGGAGGCTCCTGAAAGGCCAATATGTCCGTAAGAATACGGTTTACCTCCTGGTAAGCCACCCGATGATAAACCACCAGGTCCCTGTGCGAAGCTTCTAAACGATCGTTCCGCTTCATACTTCATGCCTGATGAAGCTGCTGCAGTTTGCTGTGCCATGCCGGACATCGTGGCTGCAGAACTGAGGCCCCCATGATGCATCATACCCCAGTTTGAGGCAATATCGAGTCCGGCTTGATGTGCGGAATACTTCCCCCATTTACTTTCGCGATCAAACATCTGCAAAGACAAGAACAGAACATAGATTTATCTTCTAGCACTGATTACTGATTAGATTTATCTTCTAGAACTGATTACTGATTAGATTTATCTTCCGGAACTGATTACTGATTAGATTTATCCTCTAGCACCCCCACCCCACAGACCCCCCTTGCGGGTTGGTCTGTTGTTTTATTAACCACTATAAAAACACTTACCATTCAATCACTACTTGCTAAATCAATTATCTGCATTTAGCTACCAGAATAAGATTTTTATGCTTGCATACACTCCTCCCCATGCCTATTCCTATAAATATGGACCCTCAACCAGGCTACTGGTTAGGTCCATCTCCAGTATATTAACTGATATAGACTGGCACCAGTCTGTACTCACTCCATAGTGACGGCTGTCACTAAGCGCGCTTGCGCATGCGCACTGGAGCCCAAATAGGAAACGGATTAACTTTTCTGAATTTAAGTGCCAAATATTATAGGCAAATTCTCAAATCAATTCCACGCGGGGTGGCTGAGGCCGGGTCGTAGTGATTGAACGGTAAGTATGTTTTTATAGTGGTTAATAAAACAACAGAACAACCCGCAAGGGTGGGGGGGGGATTTGTTATTACACCACAGTAAACATCCATTACCGTTCAATCACTACTTGCTAAACCCGTAGATTTGGTCAGTGCCCCACTTAAAACATTAGGTGGGAGGCGATTTGAGAATCAACAAACAAGGATAAAAATCAAACCAATCTTATCCACATGTTAATAACATAACATAATAGTGCATTTAAATCAATCACACTGATTATCAAATAAGGAAAACTTGAACTTAGAGATAAATAAAAACCAAAATAAACTCTCACCATTTCTTACAGACTTAACGAAAATGGCAAGATGTGCTTGGTAAATGGTCTTCAGCTATTTTGGTTAAAATGATAATATTACGAAAGAAGGAGGCTGCTGCACTCTGATCTTTCAGATAAAAGGTTGTAAAAGAGGATTCAGATTTTCATCCTGCAACCTGTATGACTTCATCTAAATGCGAACCGGCAAAAAGTGCAGAAGAGGAAGCCATTCCTCTAACATCGTGAGCTTTAATACAGGGGAGATTACTTTGTTCCGGAGAAGCAATCTCGTAACAAAGCTTAATGATCGCCCAAATCCATCAGGATATCGTAAACTTTGAGACCGACTTAGTTAACTCTTCCGCATAAGAAAACCATAAAAGGGACGGATCAAATCTTTTGAAATCAGTTCGCTGTTTGTACATTCTTAATGCCCTAACAGGACACCTGAGTTTATCGGAAGGCGAAAAAGACGATAATGATTTTAAAATGATCGGACTAGCAGGAATCGGATGGACTGAGTTTTAGATAAAAAATCCCTTCTGGGATTAAAACTAAACCGTCTCCTGAAACTATAAATCTCTCCCTTTCAGCAGAAAAAACATGAATTCTGAACACCTAGCAGAGGCCGTTAATACTAGTAGAGGAGAGGTTCAAAATGACGGCCTGCCAGCATTTGAAGAACCAAAACCAAGTTCCATGAAGGTAACGGCTTAGCTATCGGAGGACTATTATTGCCTAGACCTCTAATAAAAACTATTAAAGGTCTTAGTGTCCTTGACATCGGCATACAGAAGGCAAGGAAGAGAAGATGCCAGAGAAAATCTATATCCCCTAACCGAATTACCTGATAAATGTAAGGAATCAAAGGGATATGTTATAAAGTCTAATACTTGGGGAATAGAAACAGAATCGGGCACGAGACCTTGGTCTGAATACCATTCTCCACAAATTTTAAGTCAACACTTGTAAACTCTGCGGTTCGACTCTCTTCTGGAAGAATCGATAATTACTGGAGATCTTGAAGAAACTTTATTCTCGTAGACTTTAGTTTCGATATTCTCCAAACACAGACTAAAGATTTAGTTTGGATGAACACAAAGACCTCTTACTTGAGACAGAAGATCCTGGGAGAATGGAAGAAGACGAGGGAAGTCTACCAGGAGATCTAGAAGGTCTACAAACCAAATCCTCTTTGGCCAAAAAAGGAGCTATAAAAGAATCTCTCAGATTTGTTCTTTGACATTCTTCAACACTAATTCACTAACGGAATCAAAATTGTTGGAGGGAATGCATAGACGAACATTTCTGTCCAGGGCTGAGACAGGGCATCCA
Source organism: Chaetoderma sp. LZ-2023a (assembly GCA_034401795.1). NCBI lineage: Eukaryota > Metazoa > Mollusca > Caudofoveata > Chaetodermatida > Chaetodermatidae > Chaetoderma > Chaetoderma sp. LZ-2023a. The sequence continues at coordinate 118,117,088 of CM067371.1, forward strand.
CCGCCAGGGCTTGACTGTCCGAAAAAAAGAGACATGTAAGGAGATCTGAGCATTCAGAGATGTCGCAAACACTACCAGAGGACGATCCATAAGACTGAAAATCGCTTTGACAACCAACCTCTTTAACTGCCACTCTGTGTGGGCGAATTTGCTGGGACGTGACAGTTGGGCCGCAAGAAAATTCAGACTGCCTGGAACATGAGAAGACACTAGAAGAATTGTGATTCGTGCGACACCATAAGAGAAGGTTCCACACGTCTAGACAAAGGAGGGATGACCTTGTACTTCCCTGCCTGTTGATATAGGAGACCACTGTCGAATTGTCCGACCGAATCGAGACTTTGAGACCTATCACAAGATCTGACCATGAAAGGAGTGCCTTCATGACAGCACACAATTCCAGAATGTTGATATGAGCTGTCGACTCCTCCAGGGACCAAAGACCGGAAACCGACAGGGAGTCCCAGACCGCTCCCCATCCCTCCTGAGAAGCGTCTGTGAAGATAATCACCTGAGGGGAGGACTTTACCAGTGGAACACCTGTCAGAAGCAGAGAACGGTCTTTCCAAAAATCTAGAAGAGGAATCAAGTGTTCTATGACGGGAATCTGATGGTAAATAGAGTGAACCGACTGCTTCCAAAGGGACATTAAATACATTTGGAAGGGTCTTCTCATCAGCGCCGCCCATGGAATAACATTCTCTACGCTGACCATCAAACCTATCACTCTTAGCAGAAATCTTGCTCAGACCATGGAAGAAGACAGGATTTCCAGTGCCACTGATAAAGCCTCTATTCTTGGATCTGAGGGGAAGACTAGACCCAGGGCCAGATCGAATGAAATGCCTAAATGCGTGAAGATTTGAGAGGGACCTAGGCTTGATTTCTTTAGATTTAAAATCCACCCTAGGTTGCATGCCAGACTGCAAACCTCTGGAAGAATTCCTGAGAGAATTGAAGAAGACTTACTTTACTAACCAATCGTCTATATAAACGTGGAGATGGATAGAATGATGGTGAAAATTTCTGCTATGACTGAGACTAGGCGAGAAAAAGAAAAGGAGCCCTGATCAGGCCAAAAGGTATGGCGCGAAACTGCCAAACTCGATCTTAGTAAGCAAATCTCAGGAATTTTCTGAAGGAAGGGTAAATGAAAACATGAAAGAGACATCATTTTGGTCGATGGAAATGACCACATACCCTGATCTAGACTGGAAATGATCTGGGAGATGGTCTCCGTCTTGACTGGGGAGTAAAAATCATGAGATTTAATCATGACATACCTCCTTGTTAAATTAAAATTAATGCAGATTTGAATGTTTCAGAGTGAATACAGATCATTTTACTAAGATTTAATGACAGGGTTGGAAAACCTACCATAGGCTGAACGCTCTCGTGTATGTATAAATTCCTTAGAATTAACATAATTCACAAAGAAAACTATCATGATAATGACCAAATTGTCAATTGAAAGGACCAGAGGAGACAAGAAAGAAGAATTAGAAGAGGAATGAGCCGACACAAAAGAAGAAAGGACTATAGAAAACTTGTACTTAAAAGGAAGAGAAAGAGTCTATGTAATCCACCAGTGAGCCATGGACCAGTCATCCGAAGGGACCCTGACTGGACAAAATCTCCTCAGCCCTGACCGACTAGGGAATAGAGGAATAAGAAGAAGGATTAGGAGATGGAGAAGAAAAAAGATGAGAAGAGTCACCAGAGGCCATAGAATCAACAGTTCAAATGGAAAGAGGAGAGCAAGGCCTCTTGGAAGCTAGAAGAGAAGAAAACTGTAAAGAATCAGAAGAGGAAAAGGATTGATCAGAAGGAATGTGAACAGATACAACATCCTGACCAGAGGACATGGAAAGAATAGAGAAAAATGCGGACATGAAAGAATGAACAAGGGACGAATCCCTAAAAACAGAAAACAATGAGAAAACCAGACCTTAATCAACAATTAGAAACTCAAGCTCAAAAGAGAGAATGACAGAAACAATTGGATCAAGATGATCAGAAGAGGAATAGAGGAATTAAGAAGAATGGAAGATGAAGAGTAAAGAACAGGACCAGAAGATCCCTGGAGAGGATTGATAGAAGATGAAATATGGGGAAACCCCAGAGGAGGGAAAAAAGAAGGAAGACAGAAAGAGAGAGAGAGAGGAAGGAGAACATGACTAGAAGAACACTCTAGAAGGGGCAGAGGATGAAGGAGAGACCTATAATTATATTTACTCATTATTATTAAAGACTTTTGTAAAGACGGATGTCATTGAGTTTGATATGCTAATAAAAGGAATGATTGATAGAATGATAATGAATCCCGGGAACAGCTGGATGTTAAATACACAAAACACTAATACTTGATTATGATTAAACACTACGGGATGAATCACGAAACAAAACGCTGAAAAACAGAGGCGATATAAAATCTAGGCAAAAAGACTCACCTAAACCATGACTGACAATGCAGAAGAAAAAACTTGACTTTTATTCCTTCTTCCTTCACCCTAATCTTATTTCTATATTCTCGGCGTTTTCTTGCTCATTAATCTTAGAGCCATTCTTTTCCCTATGAATCCACTACTGAATCTATTCCTGTCAGCGCCTGTCAGAATCAGACTAAGAATTACGCTAGAAACAGGAATTTTCTTCAAGAAATTAATTCCCTTGGTTAAAATAAATATGTCAACCTGCCGACATAAGAGGAAAAAAGAGCGCGAAAAAAGGCTTGAATGGCCCGAAGACAACTGGCCATCTAAAGTTGGATGAAATTAAAAATTAATAATAATTGCGACATCTAGCGATAATGCGTAGAATACAGACTGACTTATCGACTGCAACAAAAAACCCATCCGGCAACCAGTCGGAAGAGTCTTTAATTACATTGAAATGTTTCACTGATAAAAGAATAAATGCTGAATATCTACAATTCCATGAGAGACTTCAAAACTGGCAATGTCTCAGAATTAATATTTTCAGCGATTAAACATTCCGATTTTAAAAGCACTTACTGAAATAAGACTAACTCTTAGACAAAATGGTGACTAGATCCTAGGAAAGACAAACCTGGAATCTCAGTAAGAGCTATCACCGGAAATCCAAAAAAGGAAGACAGAACCGGAAGTTAATCATAGAACACCATGAAAACCGGTAATGACCCTATCCCAGGATGTACGAATCCTTGATTCTTGATTTATCGGTCGTTAAAACAGACTCTTAAAAAATGAAAAAAGATTACGAAAGAAGCATACAGCTTAGAATTTTGATAAAAGGAGTCTAGAAACATGCAAACGCCTTTCTTAAACGCCTTTCAAAGAAAGGCCGGAAAAGTTCAAATTCAAGATTGTTTTCTATCATAGGGAAATAAATGTAATTCCTTGTAAAGCACTATTTTTTCTTTTAACTGAAAATGATTACTGGCTCACTGGAGTAATAGAGTGTTTTTATATGATGATGACTTAGGCATATTAAAGTTGTTACCGCGAAAACGAAACCCACGAAAACCGGTAACATTTATATACATAGTTATAAAGTTCAATATAACCACGAAATACTCCCAAAAACATAATTTTGGGAGGATAGACTTCATAGTAGGCATATCTTAGCGTGAGGAAGTCCTTCAATAGTAAGCTGACACAGCGCAAAGCTATAAAAACTTTCTGATAATATTTGTGCAGTTCTGCTTGCAGAATAATTGAAAAGTGAATTTGTTTCCTATTTGGGCTCCCGTGCGCATGCGCAAGCGTGCTTAGTGACAGCCGTCACTATGGAGTGAGTACAGACTGGTGCCAGTCTATATCAGTTAATAAACTGGAGATGGACCTAACCTGATTGAGGGTCCATATTTATAGGAATAGGCATGGGGAGGAGTGTATGCAAGCATAAAAATCTTATTCTGGTAGCTAAATGCAGATAATTGATTTAGCAAGAACTGATTACTAATTAGATTTATCTTCTAGAACTGATTACTGATTAGATTTATCTTCTAGAACTGATTACCGATTAGATGTATCTTCTAGAACTGATTACTGATTAGATTTACCTTCTAGAACTGATTAGATTTATCTTCTAGAACTGATTACTGATTAATAACCAGTGTTATATTAAAAAAATCTCGGCCTGCAAATAGACAATGAGTAACTCTTTCGATTTTCTTGACCAAATTTATTAATTACGGATTATCCATCCATCATATGACGTCATAATCTACTAATGTAGGATGATGTCATAAGCACTTACGTCATGAATGACTCGATTTAGTTCATCTTAGACGCTTAATAGTCTGACACATTGTACGAATTGTATGTCTTTGCTATTTGATAAACATGCTCTTAAATATTTTGAAACTAATTTGACTGGGCACTGTTGCTGTAGGCAGCAATGCCACAAAGTTAAATTAGTTTCAAAATATTCAACAGCTGTATATTTTTCTGGAAATTGATAGTCAGGGAGTTCAGGTGTGGGTGGAGCTTAGCTAGAGATGGGCGGGGCATGGCAATAACTGCAACAGTCCATTAATGCTTTCACAGATACAATTTCAGAGCAAACAAAAAGGAAAGCTGTTGAATATTTTGAAATTATATGAGGGGAATCCATTGCTGCCTTAGGCAGCCATTTGCTTCCCATCATATTAATTTTAAAATATTCAATAGAATATAGTATACATCATAAAGAATTTGCTTCTTCAGGGACTTATCATTGTATAGACAGCCACATGTTTTATTTGAACCCTGAGGACTGATGTTCAGTCTTCATTCCAGGGGGATGTGTTAAATTCTGATTTTCCTCACACAGTAGCTGAATGATAGATATCCTTTACACCGAAGCAGTCTACAGAGGATAGAAATACGCTTACAATGGCCACAAAGTGCACTACATCACCTTCACAAAGCATCACAATAGGACAGTGTAGGGAATGTTTAGCAGGATCACGCTGTACTAAAAGCTTAGATGGACAGAACAAATTGAGTCAGTCCTAATGTTATATAATACATGATAAAGAGGGCAAACTTAAATAATCACGTTGATTCTAGATTCAGTTGTTGTTATGATGGGGTGGAGCTGGTGTAGGCGGGTGGGAGTGGATATAGACACTTATTCAAGGAGGCTTGGAGGAAGTGGTCACGCACCCACCCAGCCTCCCTCTAGGGATACAGGACATGGCTATGCTTATTGATGAAGGGATGAATGACTTGGTCTGGGGTGGTCTGTTGAGGAGGGTGGGGAGAGGGGTCATTGCTCTGCTTATTGATGGAGTGGGAGGGTGATGAAAGGAAGCAGAGCATGAGGTTTGTCTTTCAGTTAGGTAAGCTTATGTAAGGTCCTATTTCCACTGGTCAGTGTGGGCTGGTCAGCTCTGCTCAACAGTTGCACCTCTTGTCTGGGGAATATGATAAATGACCACTACAAACTGACCTACATTGCAAATGGATTATACATCTAGGATCTAAGTACTTAACCCTTTGCTGGCCATTAGTCAGCCAAAATGGTTTCTGTAGTCGCATTAATAAAATCTGTATTTGCAAAGTAAGACATTAGTTCTTTTAATTTACTACTGGAAAATCTGACTTACCAGTCATTCCAGTTGTAAGTTTTAAAAAATCTCTCGCTTTGCAAATGGATATTAATTAACCAAACATTTTGATTTTCTTTGCCAATCTTAACATATTACATTATTTAATCCACTTTATCTTGAATTGACCCAGATTCAATATTGAACAGTGTGTTCAATATTGAATCTGGGTCAATTCAAGATAAAGTGGATTAAATAAATCAGAAATGTATTACTGTATCCCACTCAGTAAGAGGAAAATAGTATTGTGGTCTGGTCAGTGCGTGCAACGTATGCGTGTTTGTCTGTCTGTGTTCGGAGCTGTATCTAAAATATTATTGATCCGATTTAGCTCAAATTTTAACACAACAAAGGAACTTGATGTGGAACAGGATCTCTGGAATTTGGCTGTGATCTCAATAAAAGAACCCAGATCTGGATCGGATAAAATTCTGGATTTGTGGATATCTTGGAGACTGCTAGTGCGATTATGCTCAAATTTTAACACATGGAAGACTAGGTTTCACAACCTTGAGTGTGGTGCGAAAACATTAAAAAAATCTGAAAAATCTAAAAAAATCCAGAAAATGCGAACAAATCTAGAAAATCTGAAAACATTTTACAATGTGACAAAAATGGGAGACAGAGGGTATTCATGAAGTGTGCCTAAGTTATGCGCCTAGATGCTTGCACATATTTAGAAGACCTGACTACATCGTATTTACGAATAGGCAGCTAAATATTCATCTAATGTAGGTAAATACAGACTTAAGTTGGTTTTTTTTTATGATTTACGACATATTTATGAATTTTTTCGTACTTAACTACGCCTCATGAATGCTTCCCGTGCAATCTCTGACTGCTCTTGTTTAATACACTTTCATATTGGTACAAATATCACACATAACACTGTGCGCCATTGATCCAATTTAAAATATTTCCTGCGGATGAATGCCCGAACCGTTCATTCATTGGGAGGAGGACCCTTCCTAGCCACCTCCCAAGGATCCCACAACGAAGCAAACCCGCGCTTCACTTCTTCCCTATACCCGCCAAACATTTCCAGGGGTTCCCACTGGTCAGTAGGGGTGTCGGGTTGTTGATTCTAAAGATGTGCTTTCAACATTTAATGAAATTATGAAACTGGCTAACTGTTCGAAAAATTATTTTATCAAATAAATCATGTACATTGCTTTCAAATGTCATAAATTTTATGATAATAAATCCTGGGTAAGTATTCTGATCATAAAGTTAGAGAGAGTAAATAAAGTTAATATAATTGTACAAAATATCTTCACATATTAAATATTTAATGAAACATATAGGTGATTTTAGCTGCACAGATATTCAGTATTTTTGCATTTCTAAATCTACATCTATTTATATTTTCAAGATAATAATCAGAATACTAATGCAGTGTGCACATAAACACACAATATCTCACATAATGCCTAACTCATTCACATCTAGTTATGAGCAGTCTGGCAGTCTATATGGTTAGATTTGACCTCTGTTTGACCTCTAATCTTTATCACCTATTCATGATTATTATCCCAGCGGTGAAGCTCTCACTGAGGTGTGGACAGGTAACTTTGCATAACTGCAGGTAATCAGGACAGGTAATCTGACCTAACACAAGTCAGAGACCAGTGTGACATTTCAAGTAATTCTCTGTAACACTAATCAACCCCCTGGATACAGTTATTACTGAGGGGCCACCTTAGAGCAGCTAGCTAGCTCGTATAAATATTGTCATCTAAGTGTCAATGAAAACAAAATATACAGCAATCATTAGTCATACAGTCCAGCTTATAAATAACTCAGAATGTATCCAAAACAAAATATACAGCAATCATTAGTCATACAGTCCAGCTTATAAATAACTCAGGATGTTTCCAAAACAAAATATACAGCAATCATTAGTCATACAGTCCAGCTTATAAATAACTCAGAATGTTTCCAAAACAAAATATACAGCAATCATTAGTCATACAGTCCAGCTTATAAATAACTCAGAATGTTTCCAAAACTAAATATACAACAATCATTAGTCATACAGTCCAGCTTATAAATAACTCAGAATGTTTCCAAAACAAAATATACAGCAATCATTAGTCATACAGTCCAGCTTATAAATAACTCAGAATGTTTCCAAAACAAAATATACAGCAATCATTAGTCATACAGTCCAGCTTATAAATAACTCAGAATGT
>CM067371.1:118125354-118203039 GCA_034401795.1 Chaetoderma sp. LZ-2023a
CACGACACGACGATGTTTAATAAGGAAAGGAAAAATGTGAATTATTCATATATTTTATACTTGCTGTAATATAAACGTAGCTGGCGTGTAGGCCAGCGGTGTATAGATGCACTCCCTGTTTAATGTAAAGAGAGTACGTCATCCGCAGTGACGTCCAACCCCCACCCACCCCAACCCAATCCCCCTTGAGGAGAGAACGTGGTACATGTAAATTCCGATCCCCGCCACCGTCCGCTTAGTTTCGAAACCTTGGTGGAGCCTGAAATATCAAGGAAGCTGCATGTAAAGGAATTTCGAAAATTAATCAAAACCGTGCTTGAGTTATGACCAGAGAAACACCACCTATGTAATCGTGCGGTGACTACCACTTGTCATTAATTCTCTTTGCAGATGATACCAATGCTTTTTGCAGGCATAAGAACATTGATACTTTATACAAAAACATAAATGAAGAAATAGAAAAAGTAATTCATTGGTTTACGGTTAACAAATTACCGCTCAATGTTGCAAAAACAAATTACATCTTATTCACAGATTTAAAAAAATATGAAAAGTACTGATCTCCCTAAAATTTATGTAGATAATCAAGAAATATGTGAGGCACAATTTGCAAAATTCTTAGGTGTTTATTTGGACAAGAAGCTCACATGGGAGAAACATATACAAATTGTAACGTCAAAGGTTGTAAAGAACATTGGTATTGTGCGTCGACTAAAAAGCTACTTATCAAAACACCTTATAAACACGCTATATAGCATGCTAATATTACCGCAAATCACATACTGCAACACTATTTGGACTAACATTTACTCATCAAAAGTAAAAAAATTAAAGACACTTCAGAAAAATGCTATCAACCAACAGCGGGTCAAAATGTTTTTAAAACAGAAAAACTATTGAAGCTTGAAGATATAGGAAAGCTCCAACTATACTCCGTCCTCAGAGACTTCTATAACAGTAATCTACCACATTTTAAAGAAGGGCAATGCGTTTGTCACCGGACCTGTCTCCTATCGAACATGTGTGGGACATTCTTGGCCGTATCGTGCGTGAGAACCATCCACATCTTCACAATGTGTGGGAGCTGGAAGCTGAACTGCTCCAGGAATGGGATGCGATTCCTCTTCATGACATCAGGTGCTTAATTCGAAGCATGAGAAAGCGATGTACAGCGGTGGTTAATGCGCGCGGACGTCACAACCGGTATTTACAGCTCAGTGTCATTATTTTAATTGGACCCTTCCGTTGAATGATGCCGTGTTAAAGGCACGATGCTAGCATTACAGTAACAAGAGACTGTTGTTCAAATTGGAAAATGACCTATCAATTAAATAATATATTTGAATCAATTTATTGGTTTTTTAAAATAACAGTTATACAGTAATATTCTCAGTGTTGCTAAACTTTTTTGGTTCAGTATATAAATGTGAAATGCTACCATAAAATAAAAAATATTTGAATTGAATTGGACGCTGAATCTCAGTGTGCCAGCTGGTGGGCTGGCGAGAGCTTGTTCTCTGATAGGCCAGGGGTGTGGCTTGCTTCCCACAAGGGGTATCAAAGGGATGGGATCTTGGGTGGTTAAAGAGATAGGGGGTCAAAGAAATATTCCATAAGACATTCAAATGAGCTAGGTGCATTAGAGGCCAAAACTAAATTTTCGCAACAGGATGGGACCTTCTTTATAGCAAAAAGCTGTCTTTTCCTTATTTTCAGGAGCCATTGCCACTTGCCAATATAACCAGTAGCTAAATCTAGAGTAGTGAACCATTTTCTCTGAGCCAGGAGTCTAGAGCTTGACACTGACATCATTCAGCCATCTAACATCTAGACAGATGCGCAGGGTGCCACCCTTCTTAGTAGCTAGAACGATGGAGCTGGGCCAAGGCGAAACCGAAGGGTCTATGATACCCACCAAAGGTGTCAATGAATGGCCTGTAAGGATCAGCACACGTGCACCGGCATGGCAGGCATGTTAAATTGCATAAGGTTACATTATTCACAAGAATCGTTGTGCTTTGGCCATATTTAGAATGTTCTTCAGCTATTGGCAGACAATGGTTGCCAATGAGGACCTCGCCTCTCTGGAAGTCTATGGAGGCACACGAAATCAGCGCCTATTAAGACTTCAATAAAGACGTTTGCCACATTTGACAGGTGGATTTCCATACATTCTATGTTGATTTGTGTGTTCGCAAGACCATCGCATTCCATATCTGTGTCACTAACCTTGTAAATCACACTGACTGGTTTTCTAAGTTTTGGCCTATCAAATGTGAGCAATTCTTGCAGAAATATCAGAGTGCATTATGCTGCACCAGGATCAATCATAGCAAATACTTCTAAACCACACTTTGACTGAGATGCACTGCGTCTTAAATGTTTCATTTTGCATTTCCCTAACAATGTCATAAGGACATTTTTGCGCTAAGGCCAAACTCCTTGCACGTTATGCAGGGTTTGGCAATTGCATTATACATATTAGTCCAATCTGTGTCTCCTGAGCTGCCACCTGTTGTATCTTGGATACGGGGATGCTATCTATTGTTGTTTCTGGGCTAACACACGCTAGAGAGCATCTATATGCTTCCTTTCTTCCTCCCTCTCTCCCACCCACCCCACTCACTCACTCCCTCCAACTGTATACAATTTTATTGTTTGTATTGGTCGGGTGTTGTGTTTTTATGAACGCCAGATGCTGTTTGGGGTGCGGGCAATCCGCCCTCAGTACCCTTAAATCCTACAACTTTCTCGCTAGATTCTCTAACGTCCTTAACAAAGCTTCTACAAGTTTCTGATTAGTCGAGGACTCAGCGCTAGCAGGACTTGGGGTGGCTGCTGGCACGTCAAGGGAAAGAAGATAGTTCTCACGATGTGGCATGTGTTCACGGGCCAGCATGCTTTTAAATGTGCTACAATAGCTTCGTTGGTAGCTGCATTCAGTATCAGGGGATTGGCTTTGTATAAGCCATCTTTGCGTTCGGGTTCAGTGGTTAATGAAGTAATGATAACAGTGGGAGATCTAATAACAAGAAATGATTGTAGTGACAACTGGTTCGCCTATACTGACAGAATGCGTGCCAAATACCACCTGAAATCTACATTAGAAATTCTTGCAGGTCTTCCAACAAAATGTGAATGGAAGAGGGAAGTAACCCGTGCTATTGACATCACTACATTATCCGAGTTGAAACAATCCTTGGTCAGAAAATCAACAGTGAGGTATCTGAATGGAAACAATTGTGAAATAGGGAAACCTCATCTCTCCTGGCAGTCCCCTATGTCATCAACAAACATAGTGGAGAAGGCACACGTAAAAGTTTGGGTACTAACAGGAACATACCCACTGCAAGGTCTCCGGTCCCGGTTCAACCAATTCGAAAACATCACATGTCCTCTCTGTAACTAAGGTGTCGACGACAGAATACACTTTCTCTCTATCTGCTCATATCTAAAACAAGCAAATACAAGCAGACTGCTGGAACTAGAGAAATGTCTCAGACTTGGTAACAGATCCGACCTGTGGATAGGAACCAGTAGAGATCCGGAACTGCTCACAAAACTACTGCTAGATTGTACATATCTCATTGACGACAAATCAATCAACGAACTGCAACTGATGATTCATCTATAATAACCATACAACGGGCTTACTTGGTTGTAGTTGTACAGAAGCGTTTGCTAATATTTGGGCGCCTACATAACATAATGTAGAAGCTTGTATCCACTGAACTAGTATTTTTCCCGCACGTCTGTAGCCTTGTTATAATTTTTACTATTTTAAGTTGTCAGACTCTATAATAATATATTTAAGAATACGTGTATACACCGTGCTCCTGCCCAGGAGGTTTATTCCAAGCAACAAAAGGCGCCCACCCTCATAGACTCAGCAGATTCATCAACCAGTGCTGGATATTCTCTGATCACCAATTGTCTTTCATATTGTGCAAGTGATTGCAGTGTTTGCTTGACACGCCTCCTAAAATTTCTCAACTATATTCTGTTAGTTTCCTCTTGTCTTGTCTTGCTAAATCCTTTAGACGCACCTCCATATGGAGGAGAATCCTAAGTTGTAGAAGCAGCCGATTCAGAATCAGATGGATTGCCGAAGTGCCTCTGAAAAGCCTCTGAGCTATGTATGACGTTCTGTAGACGGCAGGAATATCAGCCAGCACGTTGACTGCGTTCATAGTTAGTTTTGATGCAAGATATTTTCCTCACACCATTTTTTCACGAGGCAATTACCTCGAACTGCCTATGACAGCCAGTCCGTGACACACCTCCGTCATATGTGGGAGAATGCCGGTGCATCTGGGACTGGTCTATGGTGCTAAAATTGGAGCCAAGTGTGGCATCAGCATAAGAAAACGGTGCCTGACTCATCCCTATGATTCAGCCCATTAGCCATAGCATAAAGCGCAAGAGTCAAATATAAATCTTGAGATCAAATTTGAATCTTGAGATCTATTGGGTGTGTCAGCTGTGCATGTCTGGTGCTGCTGCGCATCTGACTTGGCCTCATCATTTGCAGGTTGATACTGAATTGACTGTAAAACTTTGTGACTTCTATCTGTACTCGTTGTTGGAAATATTGCAATGTCTCTGTTATTTGCCGACGGAGATCGTGTAAGTTATCTGCACTTTGTTGGTGAAAGACCTATAATCTACTTCTATATTTTGCTGTAGAAAATCTTGTAATCTATCTAAGCTTTGTTATAATCTATATTATCTTTAATTTCCAGCGCAGCCACAAGTTTTTGTGTATTCATCATTTCTTCATTCAATTGTTCAGTCTAACGTCTATGAGACACATGTCTGAGCATTTCTATCAAATTTACATTATGATGCTCATCTTGCACATTTTGCTGAGCATGGACACGCTCATTAGAACTGTACCTATTCCTCCCAGCAGTATCTGTACCTTGCAAAAGGGGCACTTCTCAAACCTATTGCTGAGCTTGTATGCCGACGTTAAAGATATGTCACTGCATTATCTATATAACAGATTTTCTACAGTCGGAGGCATGCTGCTTGTACCCGTGCTCGCTCACCATGATTGTGTAGCTGATCTAGTCATCATAAGCTTTGCTGTCTTCACACGTCCAAGTCAAATTAATTTTAAAATATTCAGGGTAATATTTCTTTCATCATAGATGTATTTCCATATTTTTCTTTAGAGAAGCTTGGTTCTGCTTAGTTTGTCCTGACGCGAACTTGTGTGCAAGTTTGAGTCTGGATACCAATACACAGTTTGTGTCTTCCTTTTATACTTTCCAAAAAGCGGCTACACGTAGGGGTGTGACCGGATTTGATTCTTGTAGCCGGATTAGACATTTGTAGCCGGATTTGTGGCTAGTGTAGCCGCTTGATCAAGTTGTGTAGCCGGGATTAGGTTGTCCCGTAGCCGGATTGGCTTTGTATGTAGCCGGTAGTGTAGCTACAGTGGCCGATTTAGTTGAAACTTGAAAGTGTAGCCGGATTCGTGTGTGTGGTGTAGCCGGGAGGGGTGGCTACCATAGCCGGATTGGTTTGGATGAATAAGGCATTGCAGCCGGTTTTGTTTTCTAAAGTAGCCGGTTGCAGCCGTGTTGGCGCATCCGTGGTTAGGAAATTTTTATGGGGTTGAAAATTTCCTGTTTAAAATGGCCACTAGAGGCCAGAGACGTCCACCACCCAGGAGAACACAGGGCAAACAAGAAAGGCGCCCTTACAAGGAAGACACACTGGCTCAAGTCCTCCAAATACTCAAAAGACGTGCATAAATGCTAACACTATCACTTATGTAGGCACAGCCTATAACTGTTGCAATTTTAATATTTTTCTAAATTATAAAAATTAATTCTCCAGTCAACAAAAACCTTTTGTTGTCAATCTATCATCAAAACCCATCTCCAAGATCTAGGACTAGGCTTCAGTCCCAACGTCATTGAGCCCAACCTGGGCCAACTTCATAAAGATCTTAACAGATTCTTTAGAAGATTGAGATTAAAACTACATTTCCAGTTCCCACCCACGTACTGGGAAAAAGGAAATACTTCTACATCGGACACACCCATTCCCCCCACCGATAATCCCACCAGCAATTTTATGGACAAACTGTCACATAAATTTAAACCAGCCAGTACCTGGACACCTAACCCAGGTAATGACGCCACATTAGATGCGTTCATCAGATCCGTCAAACACGAAAAAGCCCACCGAAGGCATAATAATGGGAATCTTTCTAACACACAGAGAAAGATTGTTAATCAGCTAAAATATGACAAAACTATTGTCATCAAAAAAGCTGACAAAGGTCAGGCCACTGCTATCCAAGATACGGAAACATACAAAAAGGAAGCACTCCGCCAACTTAGTGACACTCACTACTATACCAAACAAACGACGGATCTCACCACGTACCACGCAGAGAAGGTAGAAACCGCCATCACGGACATGATTCTCAGTGGTGAAATCACAAGAGACATAGCTAACGGTCTCAGAACCAACAACCCACGAACAGCCAGGTTCTATCTACTTCCGAAAATTCGTAAAAAATGAACGGCCAACTCACCCCAGGGAGACCGATTATCAGTGGCAATGGGAGCCCAACTGAACTCATCACTAGCTTTGTCGATGAACATATCAAAATTCATCTTCACAATATTAAATCATACATCCAGGACACCACTGACTTCATAAACAAACTAGAAACTTTTGGCGCCATAGCGCCTCATGCCATTCTGGTTACTATGGACGTCACATCACTATACACTAACATCCCTCACAATGAGGGCCTTAGAGCTGTATCCCAACATTTGAGAACACATGGCTGTCCAGGCACGCTAACACCACGCAGATTGCTAACGTTACTAAAACTAGTGCTCACATGTAACAACTTCGAGTTTAATGATGAACATTATCTCCAAATTGGCGGTACAGCTATGGGCACTAAACTAGCACCCAGCTATGCCATCATTTTTATGGCCCAACTCGAGGAAAAAATACTCAGGACAGCTGAAACACAGCCAGCCCTATACTATCGCTATATTGATGATATTTTCATAATCTCGACGAAAGGTTCCGATTCACTAGCAAAATTCATAACACATATGAATAACGCACACGCAACGATCAAATTCACAGTAGAACAATCCACAGATTCCATCAATTTTTTGGATACAAAAGTGTTTGTCCTCCCGAACAGACACTTAGGCTTTGACCTCTATACTAAACCAACAGATACACACGGATATCTACACTACTCATCGGCTCACCCAAACTCTTCCAAACAAGCGAGCCCATATGGTCAATTTCTGAGACTACGGAGGATCTGTAGCAGAGAAACAGATTTTCTCAAAAACGCCCATGAAATGGTTCACCACTATGCTATCAGAGGATACCCAACAGATACCCTCATCACCAGCCTGCATAGAGCAATACAACAAAACCGCTCTGATCTGCTTTTGCCAAAACTAAACAAGGAAATCAACACTCGGATACCATGTATCACTGATTTCTACCAACACAGCAAATCAGCCCAAAAAATCATTAAACGCCACTGGCCAACACTACAATCCAGCCCAAAATGCCGGGCAACATTCACAGAAACACCTATCTTTGGCCATAGACGTAACCCGTCCTTCAAGGACACACTAGTCACTGCTAAATCTACAGATCCAAGGAAATTCGGACAAAAAGGGAAAAGCATAGCAAACCCTATACATCCATGCGCCAAAAACAACTGTTTATTTTGCAAAAATATGGACAGCACAAAAAGTTTCAAAAGCTCACACACTGGGCTTAAATATTTTATTAAAACAAAAACATTCTGTCACACAATGAATGTTATCTACCTACTTACCTGTAACGAATGTCGCAAACAATATGTAGGTGAAACTAAACGAGAATTCCAAGTTCGCATCAAAGAACACATGAGGGATATCAAAATCAACAAACACACGCCTGTAGCACAACGTTTTAATCTCCCCAACCACGGACCCACAGATATCAACCACAGAATCATCGAAGTGTTACGTCACGATCCTGACAGCACGGAAGCCACAGCTTTCCGCAAGGACCGTGAAAAATTCTGGATCCATCAACTACATTGTATGGACCCAATCGGCATCAATCACGCTGATTGGTAACCATCATCTACCTTTGGTAGTAAAACTTGTATTTCCATATTTTGTCTCAGTTTATTGTTGACACAGCTTATAACATGCACTTTATTGATGTACCAACACCACCACCGCCACCATCATCTGTCTACACGATCATCACGACCACTATTCTATATGCATACTTACTAGCATTGTCAAAGTCGCGTACATCATATTTAACAGATTCATTAAAATGCACAGAAATTCACGCTTCCCGTAAGATATAATGGACCTCTCACATTAGCATACCTTCCCAGAATGCATTGCACATACCACTTATGGCTGGTAACGGTGATAGCTGACGCGCAAGCAGCATTACTTTACTATTGAAATCCGATACAACACACTTTAAGTAGTTTATATGAAGAACTAATTCCATAATATTATTGAAGCTAATTTCCTAACCATTTCTGTATTCGTTTTTATATTTTTGCAAAATTTAATACAGTTTATTGTGATTTTAAAATAGCCGCTATTGTCCACTTGATTTAATGACTCTAGGTTTAATGGTGTGTTTTAATTACGCAAATAATCCAGTGAAAATTTTACAAAAATATAAAAAAACAAGAGGCCCAAGGGGCCTGCGTCGCTCACCTGGAGCATAGGCATTTAAACTCGAAAGGCGATTGGCTATAAGTAGAGGTTCTGGAGTTGTTATTGCGAAAACTAGGTCATCCAAGATGGCTATTAAACAAATTTGGACTTTTGCTCTAGATGATGTTTCACAAGTCTTGAGTTGATTCCACAAGCGGTTTCGGGGATTTTTAGACATTTCTAAAAATTGGTCAAAATCCAAGATATCTGCCGGCTAAGTTGGCCGATCAGCTTCATTTGAACAAACTTGAATCACTACATCCTAAGGATGCTTCCTGCCAAATATAATTAAAATAGGCCCAGAAGTTCTCGAGAAGACATTTTAAATTTCCCATTGTCTTAGGATTGGAGCTTTTGGTGGGAAAATGATCCAAGATGGCTGCCAAACTGTTTATCCAACAGCTTCGAAAATTGCAAATTTGAGATCAGAATAACAAAAACATATATAAAACCAATTTCAGCCTCAAAATCCATCAAATAAAAAATTCCAATATGGCCGCCAAACACACTATATTTTGATTGGCCCATGGTGGCCATGTTGTTTTATGGATCAACTTCCCTTGAACAAACTTTAATGGCCCTTAGTCCCTAATCATATCTGGCAAATTTTGGCCCGATCCCTTCAGCAGTTCTGGAGTTGTTTTCGCTAAAACTAGGTCAACCAAGATGGCCATCGAACCATGGAACCAATCAAGTTCCCTTGAACAAACTTGGTTATAATAAGAGCTCTGCAAACAGCGCATAATACCCCGCCATGATGACAAACCAATAAATGAGAGCTATCAGAAAATATTTATTTCTTCCTCAGCCCCATTAGACCAGTCATCCTTATGAAGTGTCAAAGCAATCCGTTAAACGGTCAAGGAGGTATCGTCCGGAAACCAATTTTCAAGATGGCTGCCGCTGACTGGTGGCCATATTAGATTTTGGATTATCGTAAATTTTGATAAGTTTCTTCACCAGACATATTCCAATGACCATAGGAAGTGATCCAATAAATGAAATCCAGAAACAAACTTTCAAGATGGCAGCCCATGGCTGCCGGACATCTTGGAGTTCGGATCATCGTCAATTTCGATAGGTTTCTTCTCCACACCTAGTCCAACCACCATATGAAGTTTCAAAGGGATCCAATAAACGGTAACAGAGTTATCATTTGGAAACCAATTTTCAAGATGGCCAAAGGTGGCTGGCAGCCATCGTGGTGTTCATATCATTGTCAATCTCGATAGGTTTCTTCCCCAGAGGCAGTCGACCCACCCTACAAAATTTCATAGCGATCCGATAAACGATAATAATCTGGCGGCCATCTTGGATTTCGGATCATTGTTGATTTCGAGAGGTTTCTTCCTCAGACCTAGTCCAACCACTCTATGAAGGTTCAAAGCGATCCGATAAACGGTAACGGAGTTATCATCTGGAAACCAATTTTCAAAATGGCCAGCGGTGGCTGGCGTCCATCTTGGATTTCGGATCATTGTCAATCTCGATAGGTTTCCTCCCCAGAGATAGTCCAACCACCCTATGAAGTTTCATAGTGATCCGATAAACGATAACGGAGTTATCATCTGGAAACCAATTTTCGAGATGGCCACCGGTGGCTGGCGGCCATCTTGGATTTTGGATCATTGTCGATTTCGATAGCTTTCTTCCTGACCTAGTCCAACCACTCTATAAAGTTTCAAAGCGATCCGATAAACGGTAACGGAGTTATCATTCGGAAACCAATTTTCAAGATGGCAGCCTGTGGCTGGCGGCCATCTTGGATTTTGGATCGTCGTCGATCTCGATAAGTTTCTTCCCAAGGCCTAGTCCCACCACCCTATGAAGTTTCAATGCGATCCGACAAACGGTAACGGAATTATCATCCAGAAACCAATTTTCAAGATGGCCACCAGTGGCTGGCAGCCATCTTGGATTTCGAATCATCGTCCATTTCGATAAGTTTCTTCCCAAGACCTAGTCCAACCACCCTATGAAGTTTCAATGCGATCTGACACACGGTAATGGAGTTATCATCCGGAAACCACTGTGCCGCCCGCCCAGATGGACGGCGCCATTACATAATACATTACATAAGCGGTTTCGGAGAAGATATTTAAAGACGTTTCTAAAAATTGCCCAAAATCCAATATGACATCTGGCAAAATTGGCCGATCGGCTTCGTTTGAACAAACCTGAATCGCTACACCCTAAGGATGCTTCCTGCCAAATATAATTATAATCGGCCCAGCAGTTCTCGCGAAGACATTTTAAATTTCCCATTGATTTAGTGTGGGAGCTTTTGGCGGGAAAATTATCCAAGATGGTCACCTAACCATTTATTGACAGTTTCGAAAAATGTAAATTTGAGATCAGAATACCCAAAAACATATATAAAACCAATTTCAGCCTTAAAATCTATCAAATAAAAAAATCCATTATGGCCACCAAACACGCTATATTTTGATTGGCCGGGTGCGGCCATGTTTTTTGACGGCTCAACTTCCCTTGAACAAACTTTAATGGGCCTTAGTCCCTAATCATATCTGTCAAATTTTGGCCCGATCCCTTCAACAGATCTGGAGTTGTTTTCACTAAAACTAGGTCAACCAAGATGGCGGCCGAACCATCTGACCAATCAAGTTCCCTTGAACAAACTTGGTTCAGCTCTTGCCCTAGATCATATTTCATGAGGTTTAAATCAATCCCCCAAACGGTTTCAGAGAAGATTTTTAGACGTTTCCTAAAATCGGTCAAAATCCAAGATGACCACTGGCCAAATAGGCCGATTGGTTTCGTTTGAACAAACTTGGATCCCAATGCCCTAAGGATGCTTCCTGCCAAATTTAATTGATATTGGCCCAGCGGTTCTTGAAGTCATTTAAAGGAAAAGTTGACGGATGGACAAAGGATGTACGGACACACGACGGACGGGCACCATGGCATACGCTCACTTGGCCTTTCAGGCCAGGTGAGCTAATAATGCATTAATGATTAGACAATTGAATGTGCTTTCCAATGATGTATGACTTAAATAATAGTGATTTTAGTTTACCATAGAAACGGTTTAGATTGCGGTGTAGTTTAGTGCAATAGTAACTAAATGCTCGTCAGCTGGTTGTTGGCCGTGTACCAGCTAGCAGCTTTGCTCTGAACATTGATTTAGGGGAATCACAGCGTAATGACGTCAATGTGAGAAATGTGTATTACGGAAGAATCAACAACAACAGATCCCTAATCACAGGTGGTTGTTTGGAACAAGTGAGTGGCAAGGAAACAAGCTTAATGGTGGTTCAATGATACAAATTGTCATTGAAACACATGTATACCATATTTTGACCATAAAATGCAGAATTAATCCATTGTTTAGATCAGACTGTTTCAGGGGAGACACTTCTTGTTGATATTCAATATATATCTTACACTACTACGCTTATCTCCCCTCTATATAAGATAATAGTTGTCCAACCACATGATACATACAGCCACTCACTTGTCACACAACCAAACCCACTTAAAACTAAGTAAAGAGGAGCCAAATGATCATGATTATTTAGCTGCAGGCATGCCCTTTCTCTGTCTTGCAGACATCAAGGTCATTTGATTAACATTTCTAGCAATATATGAGTCAATAAGTTAAATTATACTTTATTTAAGGACATGTTCAGTGCTTTCTTCATTAGTATTTTTGAAATTATCTTTTGCAGCCGGTCACTGAAATTGTTGCACAGAATGAACTATTGAAATTTTATGTTACACCTCATATAAGCTACAGTGATGACTGAATATGTCAGATAATACTTGCGGTCACCTAAACAAGTACTTGTAAAGTAGTTGTTGAGTTCCCCTGATTGGACTTGTCCCGATTCCCTCCAGCGTCTCGAGCCTAACATAATCAACAACGTAGTTTAAGTAAAGAATCAAAACTCATCTTTATCTGGCTCAGACAAGACACTGACAGACTGATGGTAAGACGGACAGCCATAGCGTCTCCATGGAATATATCTCAGCAGGAAAAATGTACATATCAGATCAAGTCTCCATGATCTGGGTCATTTAAGAAATTCACAAACAAGGGGACTGGTTTCAAATAAGTATTTTAATGCAGATGTGAAACTGCTTTGATAATCTTATTACTAAACGACATCAATGATAGGAGCATGTTGTTTGTTGAAACAGGTAAATTATGGAATCCAGGATTGAAGGTTTCGCCGACCCACCCTCACCCCAATATGCTCAGAGTTGCAACATTCAGTAGGCTTGATGATGATGATGTACTGTGCTCTAAGGTTGTATTTGTAGAAACATCCTACAGCTGCAATAAGGGTGAATTCCAAAGCTCACTGTGTGTGTGTGTCTTCACACATCCTTAGCACATGGCCAAACGTGGACCACCTTTTATGGGCAACCTTTACAGATCACGTAGATGTATTACATATTTTGCATGGTGCATCATTGCAAATTATGCTGTCAAGCCATTGGTATTTAATAATAGTGTGGAGGTGTTTGCGGTGGCAGGCATCAAGTTTGTCTAAAGCCGCGTTTGGAGCTTCCCAGATGTTACAGTTATACAGCATCAAGGATATGCAGGTTGCATTGTATAAACAATCTTTTTGTCAAGGGCATCTTTGATCTACGAATCCACAGCTATGTGTCCCCTGACACAGCATGCAGAAATGTCCGCAGTACTGCAGAGCAGTGAGCCCAGGATTTTACTTTTCCTCCATGGTTTGCAGCCATTAAGTGCATCATCATATTCATTAGCTTCATGCTTTGTAGACAGGTATATGTGGGTGAACTCTGTTTTGAATTGATTCATAAGGAGATTCTGATTTTTTACTTACAGTTTTCAGTAGTCCATCAAGTGGGTTTCCTTTCAGTAGGATTATTACTTATCAATGAGAAAACACACCAATATTAATAATATGAAGATGTTTATTTGTTCCAGTTGTATTTTATAACTATATGTTTATCATTAACGTATCAAGCTTATAAAGGCTCTGTAACATGACGAGTAACTCAAGAGGGACCATTCTCTGAGACGTCACATGAGTGACACAACTACATCCGAACAACAACAACAACAACAACAACAACAACAACAACAGCATGCTATCATTAAAATATCATTAAATTATATGCATCAAACAACAACATGACACACAGACATCACCTTCCCATAAAAATTAACGTAAAATCTGCGTGTTCCATTCTCAAGTAAGGATATATAATATTCCTGCATATTTCTACATTTATATTTCTGAGAACCAGAAACTGAAAAGCTATGGATACATTATATTAACCCTTTAACCCTTGAAATCCCAGTGCCTCAGTTTCAAGATAGATATACAGGAATGTTGTTGAATATTTTGAAACTAAATTGACTGGAACCTGTTGGTGGCAACAGGTTCCAGTCAAATTAATTTTAAAAAATTCAACAGAATATCCCTTACTTCACAAGGAATTTGTCATTTATGGTCTGGTCTGAGTGTTAACCCTTTAATGGTCAAGTTTTCCAAAACCGGCCTCTACATTATGTATGATTACTGTATTCTGTGGCTGTAGCAGTACAAACATCCTACAGCTGCAATCAGTCCTTCTTCGCGTTTGCCTGCTGTGTCTTGTCCTCAGCTGAAATCCTTAGCTTCCTCAGGTCCATTCTTGACTTGAGTGTACCGAGTCCGGCTTTCTTGAGGTCACCTCGTAGCACACTTAGCAGATTTATGTACTGACATCCTATCCTGGCTTTGTATTTTCTGGCCCCGAGTAGGGAGAATTCTACAACGGTCTTAAGAAATGTCCATTTACAGACCAAGAAAACTATTTTTGAAAATTTACACCTGGAATGGCTGGCTCGATAATCGAGCCAGTCATTCCAGTTGTAAATTTTCAAAAATAGTCTTCTTGGTCTGTAAATGGACATTTCTTAAGACCGCTGTAGAATTCCCCCTACTCGGGGCAATGTTCAAAGATAGTCTTCTGTCCTGCAAAACGGACATTCAAATCAGTAAATATTAAACAATTTTTTTACAATTTTGACCAGTAAAGGGTTAAATTTTGAATTGACTCTTTGTTATAAACAGATTTAGAGCTTTGTTCTGGTTATTTACAATATCTGCCTCGCTATCAAATTTATCAAATTAATATTACTATTCTATATGTCAGAATTTGTACATTATATAGTAAATGTTTCAAAAAATTATTGATGATATCTATTGCCTGAGTCACTATACAATCCTAGTTATTACGATATTTGGTTTTCAATCAGAACTACAGTATCTCTCCCAGAAACATGCTAATAATGTAAACAAGTTATTCCTAAATAAACTACTGCAATATTAACCCTTACCACTCTGGTGTTAAAACTTTAAATCTTCAAATTAAATTAAAAGATGAACTGGTGTTCATTTTTCAACAAATTTGGTGGAAGAAGGTGCTGTCGTAGACAGCAACATCTTGCACCAAAATTGTTGAAAAATGTACACCAGTTTCTTTGATATTGACACAATAAAAGATAGAATATTGACATCAGAGTGGTAAGGGTTAAGAGACTATGATGTAATAGAAAATGAGTGAATATTTGAATACATTTTAACCTAATTAGCATAGCAATAGAAAAGATGTTTTCACCAGGCTTATAATACTGTCTATATGTCAGACTCCAGAAAACCAGCTGGAGTTAGATTATAAAATTGACATCAGATAAACTCCTTAAACTCTCAAAATAATAATAATAATAATAATAATAATTAAAATGAACATATCGAGTGAAATAATATTATAGATTAATTTTAAATATTTATACAAGTCTCTAACAAGATAACATAACAACTTGTATTTGCTTGTTAAAATGATAGTATATATACAACGCATATAAGTAGCGCATTCAAAGATAGTATGCATGCATTAAAGGAAGGGCAGTGGGAAATAACAAATTTTGTGTTTTGGTAATTTCATACAATATTAAATAAACTACCACCGGTAAAAAATGGAAATAAATCAGGATTATTTGAGAAAAAGCATTTACTAAATCTAGGAGCGCTTAAGTTGGAATCAATTAGTGACATCGTCGGTGCTGCGCACTCCGCAGTGTGTCAACTGTGTGTGCAGGTATACCACATACTCGAATATAACAAAAGCACACCTGAATATAGTTTCTTAAGCGGTATGAATAGTATTCTCTATAGGCGTCGATGTTGAGCGATTAACTCACTACTGTTAATTCACTATTGATCCTTTTGAAAACATTATATTTGAGTCACTATTTCTGGTGGAAGCAACAAGTTTCGGTCAAAATGATTTCAAAACAACACTGCTGGTTTCCAAGGTCGCAATATGATGCCTACTGAATATTTTCACGTGTGTGTGACTGAAAGTATAACCCGTCGCTGGAAACAATGGCTTGCAGGTAAATTATTTTAAAATTAGACAGTATTTTACCTGTAGAAAGTAGTGGCTAATCAGCTTAGGGCGAGTTATAACTAAGATTATATAACCCACTGTAGGGGATATTATTTTTTCGCTCAACGTACACCAGAGCGAATAGGAACAGCTGCATCACTAATTGGTTCCCGCCAGTGACATAACTGGTATTTAGCTGCTTTTTTCAAATTATTCCGATTTATTTCAGTTTTTTACTGGTAGCTATAGGTTCATTATTATATAAAGCCATCATTCAAGAGCATATGTTAATTCCCTGGTCCTTTCCTTTAATACGTGCATGAATGTAGGTACATACGGGGACACACACACAGACAGACACACGCACGCACGCACACACACACACACACACACGCGTGCGCGCACACACACACACACACGCACGCACGCACGCACGCACGCACGCACACACACACACGGGACGATATTTGTGGAGCTAGATTCTCTTCCAACAAAATGTGCAGATTTTACCTCAAAAGATATCAGCACTAAGAACAAATATATTTATAAATTTCACATCCACTAATGTGGTTTTAGTTTACATTTAGTTAATTTATATAAAGTTGTCTTAAATATTTACATAAATTAATTAATTATCATTCAGACCCACAGCTATCATGCACCAAATTAACCATTTTGATCCTGATTGTCTATATACTTCTAGTTAAGCTTCTACTGAGTATTTTGAAATCAACTTGACTGAATGTTATCGCAAACTTAACCATCTAAGCCTCAAAATTTTTCAAAAAATTTCAATTTCCTCATAGAAAATATTCATTTCAAGACAGAGAAAACTATTTTTGAAAATTTACCACTGGAATGACTGGCTCTGTTATAGAGCCAGTCATTCCAGTGGTAAATTTTCAAAAATATTCCTCTGGTCTGCAAATGAACATGTCTCAAGACCACCGCAGAAGTCATTGATGGCTGATATGAGGGTTAAAGGTGGAATGAAATGAGATTATAATTAGGAAAACACGAGATAATATTAATGTCATATCAAATCACTAAATGTACCTCTTCAGTTTTAGCTATGCCCCGCCCATCTCTAGCCAAGCTCCACCCACATTTAGCCGTGTTGGGATTGATCGATACCCGAATGCCCTAACTATCAATTTCCTGAAAACTGCACATGTAAGCTGTTGAATATTTTGTAACTAATTTGACTGGTGATAGCCAGCAACAGCGCCCAGTCAAATTAGTTTCAAAATATTAAATAGACTTTATTCACTCTTACCACTCTGATGTCAAAAAACTTTAAATTTTCAAATTAAATAACAAGATGAACTGGTGTTCATTTTTCTACAAATTTGGTGGACGACGGTGCTGTCATAGACAGCAATGTCATCCACCAAAACTGTTGAAAAATGTACACCAGATTCTTCACTGTCGATCCAATAATAAATAGAATTTTGACATCAGAGTGGTAAGCGTTAAATAGTAAAGGCAATCCATACAACAATGCATAGTCCGGTTTCAAATATGTGTTCATGACGTACTTATCTACGTCATTCATTATGATGTCATTCTACACATCACTAGTTGATTATGATGTCATATGATGGATGGATAAAGTGGGAAGGTCTGTTGTTCTTAGGTTAATCACCTTAATTTGTTAATGGTCAAGCTGACCGCCCTCTGCAGTCATCGAGAGCATTGTCCATCTACAGGTCAAGAGAATACCATTTCTTGAAACTCTACCACTGGTATGGCTATTTCAATAGCCTAGCCAGTCATTCCAGTGGTAAATTTTCAAAAATGATCTCCTGGCCTGGAAATATACATTCATTAAGCATAAATCTCAATTTTCTCTACCAATCTTAATCACCAAAAGGGGCAATTTTCAGGCAATTGCTTTTTAAGATCACAGAGAACATCAGTTTTCAGCAACATTTTTTAGACACAATAGAAACTTTTGACCTCACTGTGGCCCGATTGAAAATTATTTATCAAATATATTGGTCCTTATTAAGTGTCTGACAGGTGAATTTTGGCAGACTAAAGTTTTCATGTGATTTACCTCTGAATATGTTGAATATTTTAATAACAATTTGGCTGAAAGTTGTCTGTGGCTAAGCAAAATATGCAACATGTCCAGAATTATTGCACATTTAATTTTACAGAAATCATGACACAAATTTATATACATGTTTAATTGTACAATATGATGCAGAATGCATAGCTTACACTATCTATACAGCCCTCTCCCGATTCTGTCCTCTAAATGTACCAACAAAAGAATTCCAAAAAAATTGTAAATATGACCCCATTTCAAACTTATATTACTGAAATACATCAAAGAAAATCAGCGAACTTTATTAACTCTAACATGTCTAATGACTCAATTTGTTTCAAATTTACAAATATTAATTGGTGAATGTCGATTTGAAGACAATTTTTGAAAATTTACCACTGGAATGACAGGCTCGGTTATCGAGCCAGTCATTCCATTGGTAAATTTTCAAAAAATAAACCTCTCTTGGCCTTCAAATGGCCATTCCTGAAGATCACTGCAGCGGGTGGTTTTTGGTCGGCTTCTTCATGGAAGGGTTAACTTCTCAGTAGACTCACAATAAGTGAGGTTTGTGGTGTTAGTTCATTTCACTATTCAAACACACTTAACACCCAGTCAGATTAGTTAGCAGGTTTCTTCATCTTTACATTCAGAGAAACTTAAGAGAAGATTTTGAGAATTCATAACAAACAGCATCACTATTATAGCACTACATGTTTTAAAACTATTTCAATATCAATTGACAGACCAAAAGAAAACAAATTTTTTTATACTTTACACTAGAATTACTGGCTCGATAAACTAGCTCGATTATCGAGTTATTCTACTGGTAAATTTCCAGAAGTATAGTCTGCCATTTTTTTTATGGTTCTGATAATACAATAACAGCATCGGCACTAATGTCTATTCCAGCAATCCAAGCTTATAATCTACAAGAATACATGCAAATATAAAGAAACAATCACCATTCAATAAATAAATTTATATATAAATTATAACAACAACGAAAAATTAAACAACCGTACTGCCCACTTGTGTTACATATAAATGACCGACTATATTAAACAATCTCCATTTTAACTGTACAGCAAATAATAATAATAATAATAATAATAATAACAATAATATTTGTTAATTTAATATATTAACTCATGCTTCAAAAATTATATACAGTATTAGAAAAGGCCTTACAATCTTTGCACATTATATATATATATATATATATATATATATATATATATATATATATATATATATATATATATATATATATAATTTTATTTTAATAATAACTGTTTATTAACCCTTACCACTCTGATGTCAAAATTATTAATTTTCAAATTAAATTAAAAGATGAACTGGAATTCATTTTTCAACAGATTTGGTAGGAGATGGTGCTGTCATAGACAGCAACATCTTCCAGCAAAATTGTTGAAAAATGTACATCAGTTTCTTTGATATTGACACAGTAAAAGATATTGACATCAGAGTGCTAAGGGTTAAAAAACTAAAGACTGGTGACAGGAGCATAATTTAGGTAATAGTAATGATACTCCTGAATTACTGCTACCATTTCTGTACTCCATCTAGCAAGATAATCAAGATCAGTTACCTCCCTTGATCTGTATAAGTAACATCGGTATCTCCCTTGATCTGCATTATCGATTATCAAGAATCAGTTACCTCCCTTGATCTGTAAAATCAATATCAGTTACCTTTGATCTGTACGATGAATATCAGCTACCCTCCCTTGATCTGTGTAAACATTATCAGCTACCTTACTTGATCTCCATAAGTAATATCAGTTACCTCCCTTGATCTGTATTATCCATAGCAGTTACCTCCCTTGATCTGTGTAAATAATATCAGCTACCTCCCTTGATCTGTATTATGCATATCAGTTACCTCCCTTGATCCGTATAAATAGCATCATATATCTACCTTGATAGTACAACCAATATCAGTTACTTCCCTTGATCTGAATAATCACTATTAGTTACATCCCTTGATCTGTATAGTCAATATCAGTTACCTCCCTCGATTCCCCCATATGACTGATAATAACCAGACCAAATTCACACACAAAGACTAAAAACTAAAATCTACAGTATTAAGTAATTAAGCAAACTTTTGCTATAATTGTTAAATCTCTATCAAGTTGGATCTCAATATTCAATTAGAGATAATTCAACATTATTGCCCATAACTGGTTAATTAATTAATCGGTCAAACGCTGACAGTTTTCCAAAGTGGGGTTCCTTATGCAACCAGAAAACTTTCTGCCAGATGGAGAGTTGGATAGACTGATGGGTGGGCGGACAGACAGACAGAGACAGACACGAATATAATACCCTCTTTCCCTTACAGGGCAAAGCTAATAACAAATGTTTCTCCCTGATGTAATTAATGTTCTATGGCAGATTTGTGCATTATCATCATCACAGGCCATATTAGTCTAAGAAATTAATAAAATAACGATCACTTATTTATTTATTTGAATATGAAACAAAGGACAGATTAAAATTTAATCAAATAAAATCTTTTCAAAATTCCCATAAGGCTTCAGACATCATTTCTTTGAAGTCACATTCATGGAACAATACAAATTAGTAACATCTTTCAATCTATTTCCACTATATTAAGTTATTTATTTATTTATTAATTACATGCTTTAGTCAGTATACCTGCTCTATGGGTAGAAAACAATTACTCTGACAGTTGTTGCTAATTTAGGTAATATAAACTTTCAGTTGATTTGTTTCCAAAATAATCATAGTTTCATATTTAGCTCACTTGAATCCGTTTTTTGTTAATTTCTTCAAAATAATGTTTATTAACCCAACAACAGATTCTGCACTGGTCTTGAGAAAGGTCCATTTGCAGACCAAAAGAAGACGATTTTTGAAAATTTACCACTGGAATGACTGGCTCGATAACTGAGCCAGTCATTCAAGTGGTAATGTTTCAAAAATAATCTTCTCCAGGTCTGCAAAAGAACATTTTCTATGAGAAAATTGAAATTTTCTTGAAAAAATCAATGAAAATTGAGACTAGTTTGTCATGTGGACTTCGGTTCTCAGCTGATTCCATTAGTTAGATTATGAAGTGGAGACAGGAGATCCTTGTACTGATGTAGTGCCTCCTTCAAGGCCTTGCACACATAAGGTGACTGAGAGGTGGTACAATCAACCAAAGCTGGATACAGAGCTATCACCTGTGTCCACACCGAACTCTCCACTGAAATACAGGTGTAACAGCATCAGTAAAACAGGTGTGTCAAGATAATAAATAAACAATTAGCATCAAATTAGTGTAGTGCATGCAGTCTGTCCAAGCCTCTAGAAAATTATCTCCGGAAATACAGCTGTTATCTATCAGTTATTGTAGAACATGTCTTCATTTGATTTTCCAAACATGCTAAATTCAACATTCATTTAGGGTCTTGGTTTGAAGAATCCATCCATCCAACCAACCAACCAACCAATCAATCAACCAACCAAGCAACTGTCTGTCCATCCTCCCGTCTGCCCATCCACCAAACAGATGGATGAATGGACAGACAGATGCCTAGAAGGATGGACATCTACCGATACATTTTCAACTACACAACTACACCCCTGATTCATTCATTTATCCACCTATTCATCGATCCATCCAGCCAGCCACATGCCTAGCCATCCTCTCACCAACGCCTCCACCACTACATATCTAGCCATTCATTCATTCATCCATCCATCATTCCTTCATTCAGCCACATGCCTATCCATCTTCTCACCAACGCCGCCACCACTACATATATATCCATTCAGTCATCCATCCATCCATCATTCCTTCATTCAGCCACATGCCTATCCATCCTCTCACCAACGCCTCCACTACCACTACATATCTATCCATTCAGTCATCCATCCATAATTCCTTCATTTAGCCACATGCCTATCCATCCTCTCACCACCGCCTCCACCACTACATATCTACCAATTCAGTCATCCATCCATCATTCATTTCCTTACCATTGTTTGGCGGTGCCTTCTTAAGTGTCGCCAGTAATGTTGTGACAGCTTTCAATACAGATACCATCTCAGCAAGGCGTGGTCTAAGCAAACAGAAATACCTATATAGAGAATCTGGAACGAGGTCACTTTTCGTATCACTATTATGGACCGAGTTGAAAATTATCAATTTGCACGAGCTTTAGCGAGTTTGAGATTTTATTTATCCTATAAACTGTAATTTTGAAATATTTGCCAATAATTGCTGATGTGACTTTTATCTGATTTCTCATTGTTGATTTTCATGAAATCGATACCGCCGCTGTGACGCACCACTACTTGACAACAGATATTGAATGCGCAGCAAAATATAGTGACAAACACAAAATTTGTCGATGTCAGCCGTAGACTACACTTTTCTTATAAGACTATCACAGAGCCATGGCCATCAATCGTTACTTCGCTGCCAACTGATAAACTGTCAAACGATGACATTTTGCGATGACGTTTCATGAATGACAAATCGTAGTAAACAAATCGTAGTAAAACAGTACACGTAGTAATAATCCCTATGCGTCACACTCACATCAATCGATGTTTTAATTGGTCGATTTAAATTTGTTGCGCACCCAACCACCAATGAAAATACTTCGTTGAATATGGCACATGTGCTCATATCGAAAAATATGGAACGGGCTAGAAGGCTTGTTTATATGATATGATATCATATACAATGACAGCCTCACTACATCAGGCTCGTCATTATTAAAACACTTGAATTATCATACAGAACCCACATTCTTGTAATGCTGACATTTTAATCCACAAGAATGGGGAAACAATAGACTATATATTCCCGAAATTGATTTATTCGAACATGAGTTATTATGTATAAACAAAATTTTCCAAAAATTGTATATGTAGCAAGTTGATGAATGACCTTGACCCTTGATCATTTGATCCAAACAAATGGTCCTTCATCTGCCATCAAGAAAAGAGATATATCAAATATTTAACTAGAGGCCTAGGCCAGAATGTTGAACCATTGAGATATTTTTGAGAAACTAACTTTCTTCTATTTGGATGCCATTTGGATCGCCATGATAAGCCATCCTCCCCTTCGCTTAGGGCTCAATAAAACATTGTGTTAGTTGAATGTCACTGTGCGAAAACAAACTGTTTATTGCTAGGAATGGTGATTTTCACAGCCAAAAGTAATAGATTTCTTGATAATATCATGATCACAAATCTTGGCTCCATTACCATTTAAACTTAAAATGGTCAAGAAAAAATTTAATTTTCTAATACATAATGCCCATTTGAAGACCAAGAGATTTTTTTTTAATTTACCACTGGAATGACTGGCTCTGTTACTGAGCCAGTTATTCCAGTGAAAAATCTTTCCAAAATAGTCTCTTGGTCTGCAAAATGACATTTTTCAAAACGACTATAGAAGTCGGTGTTGGTCGGTTTGATTGTTAAATGGGTGACATATTCTAAGTAGAAACTAACTTATCAGATGCAATGTAAATTCTAGATCAGCTACAATAGCAGTGACGGGGATAGCAATGCTAACTTAAATAAACTAACCCTTTGATAGCCAAAACAAGACTATTTTTGAAAATTTACAACTAGAATGGTTGGCTCAATAACCGACAGTCTTTCCAGTTCATAAATTTTCAGAAATAGACTTCTCTTGGCCTGCAAATTGGGATTCAATTAGGTAATACATTTGATGTTCCTGGCCAATGTTGGCTATTGAAGGGTTAAAGCGCTTCATCGTGAATTAGTGAGACAAAGCTTGCCTCTGCACAACTAGTGATGTGCAACCATAATGGTCAAGAAAATCTAAATATTTGCTGACTCAATGTCCATTTGCAGGCCAGAAGACTAGTTTTGAGAATGTATTACTGGAATGACCGGCCATTAAAGTGATCAATTTTGAAGAATTGCCTTCTTTTGACCCGTGAATAGACATTTCTTATGACCACTACAGAGGCCTTCTTGACTGGCTTGACCACGACAAAGGTTAAAAATTATTGCTGTTGCAAGCTGCCGTTTCTACTGGATTGCTGTTGCTACGCCACTACACTAAAGATGAGTATTTTCAAAGCAGATGAACCTAAATGATCAAATACAAGTATTGACGCCACATTAACCCTTTTATGGTCAAGCCGGCCAAAATCAGCGGCTGAAGTGGTCTTACGAAACACAATTTCATGACAAGACTATTTTTTTTAATTGACCACTGGAATTACTGGCTCGATAGCCGAGCCAATCATTCCAGTGATAAATCTTCAAATTTTTTTTTATTCTATTGGCCTGTAAATGGACATTCAACAGGCTCATATTTAAATTTTGTTAACCAATTTTGATCATTATAGACACTATAGAATACCTCGGCAGTGGACATTTGCCGCTGAGTTTCTCGTCATCCACATATTTCCTAACGACATCCTGGCATCGTTGCAGCAATGAAAGCACGGCCATTTTCGTGACCGAACCTTCCATATCATTGTCGGTGGACTTGGAGACAAATGAAAATTGAAGTAATATCTCGAAACATGATTTCGCAAACTCCTCCCTCAGTTTACAGCTCGAATCGGTGTCTACAACATCATGGCATAAAATAAGCAGATTACATCAAGTATCACACAGACTTGCAATAAAACTAGACAGTAACTTTACAGGAGATCACACACAAGATTTCAATAATAAAAGATGTTATCATATTTTATGAATGGAAAATAACGATCCAGATATATAACTATTGGAATATGTCTTCAAGCATAACCTAGCAGTCCGATGGTTACTTGTATTGTTCATTATTAGGATTGCGATGAGGCAGAAGACTGACCTATAAAGCTGTCCACCGCCGCTGCGGAGTGAATAGATCCACGGTTCAGGATAGCCATGATGCGAATAGTGAACTCATGTGGCATCGTCACGGCATGTGGAAGTATGTCATCTCGAATCAACTCAATCACCTTACAATATCAACAATAACAATCAACAATAATATATATATATATATATATATATATATATATATATATATTAAGTAAAAGTAGTATCACTAAAAAGTATGCATATACATACATTCACTACACTGCAGATCATATATAAGTTACCATGTTTCCAAAATAAAAACAGATACATGATAATTAGTGTTAATTAGTACAACTGATGAGTTGAGTTTTAGCTGTCCACCGACTAAGTACCACCCACACTTTGCCTGTGTTGGGATCAATAGATCCCTGAACTCTCTGACTATCAATTTCCAGTAAACTATACAGCTAAGCTGTTGAAGAGTTTAAAACTAACTGGACTAGGTGCTGTTACTGCCATAGGTGCACAGTCAAATTAGTTTTAAAATATTCTACAGCATGTTTATTAAATAGTAGCCATACAATTTGAACAACAAAGACAAGTCTGTTTATCCATTAAGGGTTCGTGATGAACTTAGCTACTTCATTCATGACGTGATTGATTGTGACATCATCATACATGTCACTACTTGATTATGACGTCATATCATTGATGGATAAACTGGAATCCTCTATCTTGAACACGATGTATGAAATGTTATGTCGAATATTTTTTATTATAATTGGATTGAAGAAATTGCTGCCTTAGGCAATCCAATTATAATAAAAATATTTAAGAGTATGTCATAAGTTATTTCTGGGCTGTACTGTAGGTCTAAATAAGATGCGGAGTTGTAAAGTTTGAAAATATTAAATAGTATGTTATAAGTTATTTCTGGGCTGTACTGTAGGTCTAAATAAGATGCGGAGTTGTAAAGTTTGAAAAACTATTGTAGATGTACTAAATTCTGGTAAAAACATTTCAGGGAAATATCAACGCCTAAATAACTGAATATCTTATTATTGCTAGTATTGCTAAAGCAACAAAGGTGAAATATTTGAGATAAGTTAGCTAAGCTTATTTGCTGTTTGGTTCCATAGCAGTTTCGACAACAACAATTAACATGAGCAATCAGAGATTGTAGATGCTCACCCTCCCATCTTTGTCACATTGTCAAAAGTTTTCAGATTTTCTGGATTTCTTTGGATTCCTCTTATTTCTTGGCCACACCCTTTCTTATGTTAAAATTTGAGCAAAATCGGACTAGAAGTTTCTAAGATATCCAGAGCCAGAATTTGATCCGATGCTGATCAAGGTTCTTTTATCCGGATCACTGCCAACGCATGGAAATCCTCTCACATGGCAAGTTCCTTCGTTGTGTTAACATTCGAGCCAAATCGGATCAGTATTTTTTTAGATACAGCTGCTGGCAGACAGACATGCACACACATACACAATCGCAATACCATATTTCCCTTAAGGGGTGATGATAACAATTATTAGAGGTCACAGTTTCTTAATTATGCAAAATTCCGCCCTAGTTACCTGACAATCAATAGCTTCATCTCTCTGGAAGTCTTCCACTGACAGGGTACTGGGTGATGGACTGAAAGACAAACAAACAAAACAATCACAAACCTCCGCTCATATGGTATAAATGATATATAGTAGTTCACCTGTCACGATTAAACCTTACCACTCTGATGTTACATTTGAAAATTCTCAAATTAAATTAAAAGATGAACTGGTGTTCTTTTTTCAACAAATTCGGTGGGAGATGGTGCAGTCGCAGACAACAACATCGTCCACCAAAATTGTTGAAAAATCTACACTAGTTTCTTTGCCATTAACACAGTTAAAGACCGAATATTGACATCAGACTGGTAAGGGTTAGCCCTTTAACCATCAAATTTCATTAAATTTTCTCGTAAAAAATGTCCATTTGCAGACCAAGATTATTTTTGAAAACTTATCATTACAATGACTGGCTCAGTTGTAGAGCCAGTCAATCTAGTGGCAAATTTTCAAAAATAGTCTTCTCTTGGTCTGCAAATGGACATTTCTCAAGACCACTGCAGAAGCCATCTTTGGTGGATATGAGTGTTAAAGGTTGAACTCTCTGTCTGCTGAATTTCTGTAGACTACATTTTCAATATACTCAGCAGATCCAGCGTTAAACCCCATCAAAGAGGTAGTGTGCAAAAATACAGCAGTCACGCAGGCAAATCTCAATATGTGAGCTTAGTGCTAACAGTAAACTCTCAATGCACCTTTCCAGTTTATCCATCAATCATATGGTGTCATAATCAACCACGTGTAGGATGTCATAATCAATGGCATCATGAATGATGTAGATAGGTTCGTCACAAACGCTTAATTGAAAATGGACTACGCCTTGTTGTAGGATTTAGTTTCAAAATATTCAACAGCTTACCTGTGTTGTTCTCTGGAAATTGATAGTCAGGGAGTCCAGGGATTGATCGATCCTAACACGGGCAAAGTATGGGTGGCGCTTAACTAGAGATGGGCGGGGAATGGCTAAAACTGGATTTCTCCAATTAACCGGTCCACAGTCAAAATGGCCAAAAAACGCATATCCAGTGCTCTTGAGAAATGCCCATTTGCAAACCAAGAGAAGACTATTTTTACCACTACAATTACTGGCTCGATAACCAAGCCAGTCATTCCAGTGACAAATTTTCAAAAATAGTCTTCTCTTGGTCTCCAAATGGACATTTTCTGTGAGAAAATTTAGATTTTCTTGAACAAATATGAGAGTTAAAAATCATGATCATATAGTAGTTAATGCATTTTGACAGAAAGTTGTTGATATCTACGCTAACAGCAAATTCACTGTTTTCAAAATTTTCATCTTGTATCTTACTAATCTCCATATAAACCAGACATGTGTTAAGTATAGATGACAGAGTTAAAACAAATAGAGTTTGGCAGATAATGATGTAATGCTGACCATAAATGTTCTTCACTCTCTCTGAGCCATCATTAGGAGGGATGAGAAACACAAATTAGAGGACATAAATGTTTAGTGATCAGCCATTAGAAGGGCACAGCTTACATAAGTAATGCACATTTCATCTAAGCTCCCTAGAAGCATCAGTAAATTATAGCCAAATCAAAGTTTGTACTTAGTCAATGTCCATTTGCAGACCATGACACGTTTTGAAAATTTATCATTGGACTGACTGGTTTGGTTATCAGTCCCCATCTTTCTCTCACACCATGACTGCCTCCAAAATTGATGATCATCCCTCTCTCCCTCCCTCCCATTGTTTAAATAAAGAAATTTAAGTCACTGCACATTAATAAATGTCAACAAAATATCAAAGACTGCAAAGATTATCAAACCTTCACCCATTTTTATTTAACCCTTCCATGGCGACGTCCAAAAGTGGCCTCAGCAGTGGTCTTAAGGAAGGTCCCTTTGCAGGCCAAGAGAAGACTGTGTTTGAAAATTTACTACTAATAAACTTTTCACCTTGTACCATAGCAAAGCCAGTCATTCTAGTGGCAATATTTCAGAAATAGTCTTCTTTTGCCCTATGGACATTCATTAAGCAAAAGTTCACATTTTTTTCCCACCAAATCTGAGCAGCATAAGTTCTGTAATTTTCTTCAATGTAGTCCATTATGAAGCGACATAATGTAAGATAAACAACAGGCCCAAGGGCCTGTGACGCTCACCCGGACCATTAGGATTTGGAGCATTTGCATTTAAATATACATGATTCGTTACATTAAACAAGATGGAAAAAAAATGTTCACGGGATAAATCTACTAATCAAAATTCTGAATAGGAAATTCTGGCGCCTATGATCATAGGATCATTTTAGCCAAGTTTGGTTGAAATTGCTCAAAGTAGTAAGGAGAAAAAGTAATTTGACAATTTCCAGCCAAAAAATTTGATGAATCAAAATTCTGAATGCACGTTCTAGAGCCTATGAGCATAGGATCCTTTTAGCCATATTTGCTTGAAATCACTTAAGTTGACAGGCAGAAGAAGCAATTTGACAATTTGACCATGTCCGCAATAACAATGATGATGATGATGATGATGATGATGTTGATGATGACGGCAACTTATTGAATTTTATTAATATTAAACAATATGTAGATAAACATACACGTTTTTTAAATTATATTTTTCTAGCCAGCTATATTTTATCTGATTTCAGTATGATAGACAATTTATTAAATTTTTCCTTTCCTCTACAAGATGAATATGTAGTAAACACTCAAGACCCACCTATACCTGGATTTAATCTGCCACAAAAAGGTTTGCGCATAGGTCATGTAAACAGCTGCCATATTAGTAATAAAATTGACCAGCTTAGACTGTTGTTAGTTAAACCTAAACAAGAAGTAGAGATATTAGGCATAACAGAAAGTTACCTTAACGATACTTCAGCTGATTCATTATATCAAATCTCAGGTTACCATTCAGAACGTAGAGATAGGAAAAATCAAGATGGTGGTGGAATTATTGTATATATCGCTCATAATATATCTTTTAAACGTAGAATTGATCTTGAAATCGATGAAATAGAAGTAATGTGGTTAGAAGTTAAACCATTTAAGCGTAAGCCTTTTCTTACAGCATTTGTTTATAGACATGTATTCTAATGTTATTGATGAAAATAAAGAAATTATTCTGTTAGGTGACTTTAATATTAACTATAATGTACCAGATGAAAACACGAAATGGAATGAAATGATAGATATGTTTCAACTTACTCAAAAAGTCAACCAGCAAACCAGAATTACAAGTACAACATCCAAATTGATCGACCATATATATGTATCAAATGAACAGCTGGTTGATAAGATAATTATTTCAAAACGAGCCTTAAGTGATCATAAAGCCATTTTCATAGCGCTAAATTATAAGGAGCCAAAGCCTAAAAAATCAGGTCATACTACTGTCCATATGCGGAAAATGACACAATTTCTCGAAGACTCGTTTAAAATGGATATAGAAAATTTCAATTGAGAAAGAATTTTTGCCATTAATGATGTAAACCAAGCTCTAGAATTCTTCGTCACATCTTTCTTGGGAATTCTAGATAGACATGCACCTATGATAGAAAAACGAGTTAAGCATAGATTCTTGCCTGAATGGTTAAATGATGAAATTCTAACTGCTATGAAAACCAGAGATAATTATTATGATATGAAAGATACTCCAAATTATAGACACTGGCGCAACAAGACAACAGCCGTAATAGAAAAACGTAAGCGAAAGTTACTACAAACAAGTATTATGAATCAAAACAGTCTGAATGATATTTGGAAAATTTTAGGAAAACTAAATCCTAAGAAACATAAAGCTAGTACTGAACATTTTATTGACAAAGATGGTAACTTGTTGTCCGATCCAAAAGCAATTTCAGATGCATTCAATATTTTCTTTTCTGATGTAGCAGATAATTTATTGAAGCAGCAGCCTCCCTATGACCACAATAATAAAATCAAATATAGATTTGATAAAACATATGGTAGAAACAAATGTTCCACAACCATTTACTTTAGCATTCCAGAAGTAACTCCAGACTTTGTATTAAAACAACTTAATGCATTTGATATAAATAAGTCAATAGGATTAGATAATCTACCTCCTAAATTTTTAAAGATGGTCAGTTCTATAATTAGTTTCCCATTAGCTTATATAATAAATCTTAGCCTGCAATCCATGACATTTCCTGAAAATTGGAAAGGGGCTAAAATCTTTCCTTTGTATAAAACTGGTGATGTGAACAATATTGAGAACTATAGGCCGATTTCTATACTTCCTATCTTATCTAAAATAATGGAACGCCATGTTCACAATCACATGTTTGAATATTTATCTCAGTACAATCTACTTTGTAGCAATCAATCTGGTTTTGGTAAAGATCACTCTTGTGAAACAATCCTTCTTAAAATGCTTAACACATGGACGAAAGCCATTGACGATGGGCAAATAACTGGAAATGTATTAATTGATTTTAAAAAGGCATTTGATGTAATTGATCACCAGATATTACTTAGAAAATTAGAATTATATAAATTTGATAATGCAGCACTTAGGTGGTTTTCTTCATATTTAAAGGATAGGTGGCAGTGTGTAAGTAAGTCTGGAAGCTTAGCAGACCGCATGGCTGTTAAGCATGGTGTGCCACAGGGTTCTATATTAGGTCCTTTATTATTTATAGTCTTTGTTAATGATCTACCATCTCATATTAATCGCTGTAACACTGATATGTATGCTGATGATACTACAGTTTATTTTAAATCCAATTGTATTACCACTCTAACAAATCACTTAAATGAGGACATGAATGCAGTCAAGGAATGGTGTAATGAAAATCAAATGATTGTCAATGCAAGCAAAACTAAATTATTATTAATCGGATCACGAGCTAAGCTTAAAGATTTCAAAGATGTAACAATACAGTATGATGGTATTAATCTAACTGGCAGTAGCTCTGAAAAGCTTCTGGGAGTCCATATTGATGATAAGCTAACATTCATAGAGCATGTGAACAATGTTGTAAAAAAGATATCTCGTCTGTTAGGAATACTTAGAAAATATGCGAAGGACCTACCCATCGATTATAGATTAAAATTTTTCAATTCCTATGTATAACCCCACTTTGATTTCTGCCTGGTAGTATGGGGTAATATTTGCAAAGAAAATCAATTAGACAGACTTCTAAAATTACAAAAACGAGCCGCACGAATCATTCTCAGTGAAAAGTTTAGTACACCTTCAAGAACATTATTTGAAAAACTTAGCTGGATTCCGATACAGGAAAGAATAAATTACAAAACTGGATGCACTGTATATAAAGCGATCAGAGATGAAAATCCTGAATATTTAACAAAACTATTTGTAAAATGTGCTGATTCTCATAAGCGAAATCTGAGATCTTTAAAACAATTTTCAAGTCAATATTCCATTGGCGAAAGGTGCCTTGCACTCATCTGGCTTCGCTGTGAAAGGATCAAAATTATGGAATTCCTTAAAAGTATCACTACGAACTGCCCCTTCCTTGACTGCTTTCAAATCCCAATATATGGCTGAGAAATTAGGTAAATAATCACTACATGTACATTTATATGCTATTGATATGGTGTAGGTACTCATATCTAAATCTTTATGTTTTGTCTTGGATGAGCCCTGTCTCCTAGCACTCGGGATTGGATTCGGATTGGTATAGCTTAAAACATTTTGAGAAAATTAGACCAGGAGGAAGCTGTTTGCGGAGTTCAGGCATCTTTTTCTCTCTCTCTTTTTTTCAATGTTTTTGGATTGTACCGGTTTGGATCCGATCTTGAGTGTTGGCAGACGGGTGTTGTCTAAGACATACAATGTAAATATGTACAGTATATTATATGTACATATTGTATATAGAAAACCATGTATTATATGTAAATATGTGAATAATAGTAGAATGGATTGAAGGCCCCAGGGAACACCAGCTATTTATAACTGATTGGTTTACCTTCATAAAATAAAGATTATTATTATTATTATTATTATTATTATTATTAATTTCCAGTAAATTTGTCACAAAATCTAAGTTTTTCACCCAAAAAATAGCTCAATCAAAATTCTGAATGGAAGTTCTGAAGCCTACCTCCATAGAATTCATCTAACCTGAAATAGTCAAGCAGCCATGAAGGAGTAGCATTTTGACCATTTCCAGTAAATTTAAGATTTTCAACAAAAAAATTGACGAATCTAAATTTTGAATGGATCCTCTAGAGCCCATCACCACAGGATCCTTTCAACCAAATTTTGTTGAAATTGCTCAGAATAGTAAGGAGAACAAGCAATTTGATAATTTCCTAAGTCTAAGATTTTCACCTAAAAGATTTATGAATCAAAATTCTGAATGGAACTTCTGGAGACTACCACCATAGGGTTCTTTCAGCCAAATTTGGTTGAAATCGCTCAGAATGGTAGGGATAAGAAGCAACTTGACAAATGCTGGTACATTTTTCATCAAAAATTTGATGAACCAAAATTCTGAATGGGAGTTCTGGAGCGCATCACCACAGTATCCCTTCAGACAAATTTGGTTGAAATTGCGCAGAATGGTAAGAAGAAGCAATTTGACAATTCCCGGTACATTTTTCATAAATTCTAACATTTTCACCTAAAAAATTTGTGAATCAAATTTCTGAATGGAACTTCTGGAGACTACCACCATATGGTTCTTTCAGCCAAATTTGGTTGAAATCGCTCAGAATGCTAAGGAGAAACAATTTGACAATTTCCGGTATATTTTGTATAAAATCTAAGATTTTCACCCAAAATATTTACGAATCAAAACTCCAAATGGAAGTTCTAGAGCCTATGGCATTTTAAGTCAAATTTGGTTGAAATCAGTCAAAATGGTAAGGAGAAGCATTTTGACCATTTCGGGTAAGTTTTAATAAAAATCTAAGATTTTGAGCCAAAAAATTTAGGAATCAAAATTCTGAATGGAAATACTGGGGCCTACGACCATGGGGTACTTCCAGCCAAATTTGGTTGAAATCGGCCAACAGGTTAATGAGGAGTAGTGTTTTAAAGCAAAAGTTGACGAACGACAGACATCGGACGGACAGACGGCGGATGGTCGCCATCCCATAAACTCACTTGGCCCTTCAGGACAGGTGAGCTAAAAACGGCATGCCCTGTCTGTTTATGACGTTTTCTCAGTTCTTTTAATACATATTTAGTACAAGCATTCTCCATTGATGTCAGGTCAGTCTTTCTGTTGCTAGGCCATTTGTGTTCTTTCACATCTCAATCTCAATGGAGTAATATCTTTTTAGCTATGCCCCGCCCACCTCTACCTAAGCGCCACCCACATTTCCTCCGTGTTGAAATTGATCATTCCCTATACTCTGTGGTTAACAATTTAAAAAAGAAAATATACACAATACCTGTTGAATATTTTGAAACTAATTTGACTGGGTGCTGTTTATTAAATAGTAAAGCCATACAATTCGTACAAGAAAGCTTACCGGTAGTCCATCATCAATTAAGCGCCCTTTATGAACTTATCTACTGGGTATGTCATTTACAACATAATTGATTATGTCTTCATCCTTCACATCAAGTAGTTGATTATGACATTATATTATTGATGGATAAACTGGAAAAGTCCATTATGATGTCATAAATGATCAAGACAGCTAAAACCTCCCTCTAAAGTGGTCTTTAATGGCATCCATTTGCAGGCCAAGAGATGACTATTTTTTAACAATTTGGTCAATTTTTACATATAGTCATTCTTGGCTTCCAAATAAACATTCGATAATTAGAAATTTGGATTTCTTGAACAGTTTTGACCAGTAATGGATTGAAACAGTTATTGCTTAGGGATAGATTCTCAATATCGTCATACAAGAATACGAAACATTATTTCAATCTATAAACATACTATATGACTTTCAGTCAAACTGTTGATATTTGAATTCAAGAATTACTGTACAATGTATAGTCGGTAAGCGCAGAAACATGTAATTACCTCCCTTGATGGATTAACCTCAGAGTTAACATGCTAATTAATGGACCTGTATATACAGTGATTAACATCCTCATTAAACTATATTTAACACATACTTGTTTCAAACAAGGTCAGATTTCTTAAACTTTAAAACTAGGTTATAATGTACTTCAATTAGCAAAGTAGTGTGGTGCTTGTGTGTATAGGTGCTGGTCATCATAAAACATCACACATAAGCACCTGTATTGGACATCATGTGATACACATCAAAGAGATTCTTTCAGGTGAGAAGCTAATTAATGGTTGCTAATTATTGATCAAAGTAAATACATCAAAGGAGGGTATCTTACTGGGACCTAAACATGAGGACTTGATGAGAAATTGATGAGAAAACAGAGAGCATCTGTCCAGTTTGATGTAGCTGATAATCTTATTGTACAATGGCACCTGCTCCTAAATTAACCATTTATCTCTTACACATTCACATACAGAAGCATAGTTTTATAAATGTAAAACCACACATGCACACACATATCTCTGTAAATATCACGCGATGGAGTACATAGGTTTAACCAGCATCACTGCTAACCCGCTCACCCACCTCTGTAATTGTCAAACCGTGGAGGACTGCAGCCGCTAATCGATGCAGAATCACTACCTTAGCACACCCTATCTCTATAATTGTCAAACCTTGTAGGACTGCAGCCACTAATCGATGCAGAATCAGTACCTCGCCACAACCTATCTCTGTAAATGTCAACACCCGGAGGATCTAAACTAACCAGATCCACTGCCCCATCCACCATCTATATCTTTAAATGTCAGGTCATGGAATATCTAAATTACCCAGTCACTGAATCCCTACCACCTCCACCCACCCTATCTATAAATATTAAATGTTGGAGGAGCTAACCTAAGCAGCATCACTAACCCACCCAACACCTATTACAGTAAATGTCATGGGTGGGTGGGGTGGGGGATGGATGGCCTAAGCTAACAAAAACCATTGACACACACACACACCCTCCCCACGCCCCCTGACACACAACCAACACTACATATAATAATCTCTTTAATTGTTAGATCATTGATATGTAAATTAACACCATTGATCACATACCCCCCTCTTGGGGGAAGAGAAGGGGAAAGCACCAATTGTCATCTGTAGAAGATGGCTTCTAAGAGTTCCGATTTTAAAATTTCTAGTGGAAGGCATTCCACCCCCCCCCCCCAATTCCTGTGTCTCGTGAGAGGCAGCACTTTCAGACCAACCCAACATATTGCACCAATATCATCCCCGTCCTATGCCACTGCCACCATATACCAAACCATGCCTATCAATAAATTTAATGTCACACCATGGAGGGATAGCTAGCTAACTGAAACCACAGATCATATGATCTACATGAATTGAACTCCCAATTCCTTACAAACTTCATTGACTGGTCGCACACAAGAAGGGCAGTAACTCTTGGTTAGCTTTCACAATATTTGACTGACTGAATTGTCCCTCTTACAGGGCATTATACAATAAAAATATATAGTCATCTAACAAACATCATGAAGATTATTTTCAAACTAATTTGACTGAATTATGATGGAGTCTTAAAGCCATCAGCAGTATTCAATGACGTTATCTTCAACATATTCAGCCTCAATCGAGTGAGAGAGAAGGAATCGTCCCGCTTAAGCCTTTAACACACATATCAGCCAAAAATGGCTTCTGCACTGGTCTTAAGAAATGTCCAATTGCAGACCAAGAGAAAACTATTTTTGAAAATTATCCACTGGAATCACTGGCTCGATAACCATTCATTCGAGTGGTAAATGTTAAAAAAGTCTTCTCTTGGTCTGCAAATGGACATTTTCCATGAGAAAATTAAAATTTTCTTGAGCAGATTTGAGGATTAGAGGGTTAAGGATAAGCGAGATGTAATCTCTTGCAAACTTACTGTTTTGAAAAGAGGAATTCTTCCAAAGTGA
The DNA here is from genome assembly GCA_034401795.1 of Chaetoderma sp. LZ-2023a. Lineage (NCBI taxonomy): Eukaryota > Metazoa > Mollusca > Caudofoveata > Chaetodermatida > Chaetodermatidae > Chaetoderma > Chaetoderma sp. LZ-2023a. Next base: position 118,161,872 of record CM067371.1, read on the forward strand.
GTGCCAGTTCCTTCCACATGGTTTGAAATGACGACGCTGAAAGAAATGTAATGAACATTAATACTATACATGTAGCCAATTAACGGATGATATTTAAAGTACAGGTGCAAGTTTTTGTTGCCAAGATTGAAAACGACAAGCAAAATTACTGCTTAGTAAATATATATATGTTGGCAGATAAGAGCATGTTTGATAATGTACCAACTTGAGTCACTGACTCCATTATCAAGCCAATTATTTCAGTGCTAAAGTATTCAAAACGGCCCTTTCTTGGCCTGTTAACAGACATTTTTCAAGATCACTACAAAGATCGGTTTTAGCCAGTTTGACCATCGAACATTGATCAAATACACCAAACAACATGAAATACACAGTTAAACATTTTGAAACTAATTTTTCTTAGTGAAGGTCAACTTACCATGATTCTTGACCACAGTAAGTACCACTTATAGCAGTTTTTGACCACTGATAGCTGTGAAGGTTAACTTACTGCGATCCTTGACCATAGTAAGATTTGCTTTGGCTGCTACTAGCAGTGATTTGAGTTGATGACTTACCATGATTCTTGACCACAGTAAGCCCATTGTTAAGCACTGACAGCAGTGAGTTAATAACTTACCATGATTCTTGACTACAGTAAGCCTGGTGTTGAGCACAGACAGCAGTGAGTTGATGACTTAACATGATTCTTGACCACAGTAATCCCAGTGTTGAGCACAGACAGCAGTGAGTTGATGACTTACCATGATTCTTGACCACAGTAAGCCCAGTGCTCAGCACTGACAGCAGTGAGTTGATAACGTATCATGATTCTTGACCACAGTAAGCCCATTATTGAGCACTAACAGGAGTGAGTTGATGACCTACCATGATTCTTGACCACAGTAAGTTTGTTGTTGGCCACTGATAGTAGTGAAGGTCAACTTACCATGATTCTTGACCACAGTAAGTACCACTTATAGCAGTTTTTGACCACTGATAGCTGTGAAGGTTAACTTACTGCGATCCTTGACCATAGTAAGATTTGCTTTGGCTGCTACTAGCAGTGATTTGAGTTGATGACTTACCATGATTCTTGACCACTTAAGTCCAGTGTTGAGCACTGACAGCATTGAGTTGATAACTTACCATGATTCTTGACCACAGTAAGCCCATTGTTAAGCACTGACAGCAGTGAGTTAATAACTTACCATGATTCTTGACTACAGTAAGCCCGGTGTTGAGCACAGACAGCAGTGAGTTGATGACTTAACATGATTCTTGACCACAGTAATCCCAGTGTTGAGCAGACAGCAGTGAGTTGATGACTTACCATGATTCTTGACCACAGTAATCCCAGTGCTCAGCACTGACAGGAGTGAGTTGATAACTTACCATGATTCTTGACCACAGTAAGCCTAGTGCTCAGCACTGACAGAAGTGAGTTGATAACTTACCATGATTCTTGACCACAGTAAGCCTAGTGCTCAGCACTGACAGAAGTGAGTTGATAACTTACCATGATTCTTGACCACAGTAAGCCCAGTGCTCAGCACTGACAGCAGTGAATTGATAACGTATCATGATTCTTGACCACAGTAAGCCCATTATTGAGCACTGACAGGAGTGAGTTAATGACCTACCATGATTCTTGACAACAGTAAGTTTGTTGTTGGCCACTGATAGTAGTGAAGCTTAACTTACCATGATTCTTGACCACAGTAATCCCAGTGTTGAGCGCTGACAGGAGTGAGTTAATAACGTACCATGATTCTTGAGCACAGTAAGCCCAGTGTTGAGCAAAGACAGCAGTGAGTTAACATGATTCTTGACCACAGTAAGCCCGGTTTTGAGCACAGACAGCAGTGAGTTACCATGATTCTTGACCACAGTAAGCCCAGTGTTGGGCACTGACAGCAGTGAGTTGATAACTTACCATGATTCTTGACCACAGTAAGCCCATTGTTAAGCACTGACAGCAGTGAGTTAATAACTTACCATGATTCTTGACTACAGTAAGCCCGGTGTTGAGCACAGACAGCAGTGAGTTGATGACTTAACATGATTCTTGACCACAGTAATCCCAGTGTTGAGCAGACAGCAGTGAGTTGATGACTTACCATGATTCTTGACCACAGTAATCCCAGTGCTCAGCACTGACAGGAGTGAGTTGATAACTTACCATGATTCTTGACCACAGTAAGCCTAGTGCTCAGCACTGACAGAAGTGAGTTGATAACTTACCATGATTCTTGACCACAGTAAGCCTAGTGCTCAGCACTGACAGAAGTGAGTTGATAACTTACCATGATTCTTGACCACAGTAAGCCCAGTGCTCAGCACTGACAGCAGTGAATTGATAACGTATCATGATTCTTGACCACAGTAAGCCCATTATTGAGCACTGACAGGAGTGAGTTAATGACCTACCATGATTCTTGACAACAGTAAGTTTGTTGTTGGCCACTGATAGTAGTGAAGCTTAACTTACCATGATTCTTGACCACAGTAATCCCAGTGTTGAGCGCTGACAGGAGTGAGTTAATAACGTACCATGATTCTTGAGCACAGTAAGCCCAGTGTTGAGCAAAGACAGCAGTGAGTTAACATGATTCTTGACCACAGTAAGCCCGGTTTTGAGCACAGACAGCAGTGAGTTACCATGATTCTTGAACACAGTAAGCCCAGTGTTGGGCACTGACAGCAGTGAGTTGACAACTTACCATGATTCTTGACCACAGTAAGCCCAGTGTTGAGCACAGACAGAAGTGAGTTGATAACTTACCATGATTCTTGACCACAGTAAGCCCCGTGTTGAGCACTGACAGCAGTGAGTTGATAACTTACCATGATTTTTTACCACAGTAAGCCCAGTGTTGAGCACTGACAGCAGTGAGCTAATGACGAGGATCCACATGGTAGGAGAAGGACATCCATATTTCAAAGCAAGAGGATAATGAAATGTCTGAAGAATAAAATAATAATAGAATAAAAGATTCATTTTAACACATTTGGGTTTAATGACTGATGGAAATCAAATGATGTGAAGATTATTTCTTTTTTAATCTAACACTGGAATGCACATGATAAGTGTCTTCAACATACCATTGGTTTCAATATATGACCACCTTTGTTAACGTGCTAAAACAAGGTGGCAAAAAATGGATTCTGCAGTCAATCGTGATAAATTTTCCAAAATTCCCTGTGTTTAAAGAAACACCATCTCTTGACTAAGAATGGCAGGTGGTCACTCAAGCGGGTTTCATTGTATAATCATATGACTCCCTCACCACCACATGACCACCAACAACCAATCCAAAACATCTTTGACAAAACACTATTTATCATGGGGAAACAAGAATGATAATCTTAGTAGCATGGACTTCAGATCATGAACAATTTGTACCCCACCAAAATTGCTGATTCTTCTTCAGGGCAGGTGGGAGAATTAATTTAGGCACAATATAAGCAATGAACTTGAGAACTTGAATCACTTTGTGGGAACAAACATTATGTGATAGAAATGGACAGTTCACTTGAGCTTTGGAAGCTTGACCACCACCACCACCACAATCCACCACCAGTTTAGCACACACAGACACCCACCACCCCAACCCAGTCAAAACAAGCTCCAGCACCGCTGTTGACATCCTCCTTTGAGCCAATCAAGGAGTCATAGTTTCATTAATAGTCAAGCCGACCAAAACAGACCTCTCCACTTATCTTGGGCAATGCCAGTCTACAGGCCAAGAATACTTAATTTTTTTTAATTTCTGACAGGAATGACGTAGATTTTCAAAAATGGCCATCTCTTGGCTTGTTCGGCCCTTCTCTAGCTAAGCTCCGCCCATGCTTTGCGCATGTTGGAAACGATTTATATATTTTTGTCAATCCTGAATTCCCAGACTCCCTATTTCATTGTAACTATGCCGCTAACCAGAGTCTCAATTTCAAGACAACTACACTGGAAAGCTGTTGAATATTTTGAAACTAATTTGACTGGAAGCTATTACTGCCATAGTCAGCAACCCACCTCCCAGTCAAATTAGTTTCAAAATATTCAACAGATTATGTCTTATATTAGGTTAACAGTTTAATGATCAAGTCAAACAAAAATGGCTTCTCTATAAGTGTTGAGAATTCTCATGACAGGGTTAAGTGTTCAAATAGTCCGATCTTGGACGTACACAAAAGACACTTAGATTTTCTTGACAAATCTGGACCATAACTGAATTATAGAATGAGTTAATATTCTTCTGTAGATAATTTCTAAATTTTTCAGAAATTTCACTAAATTTTGCAGTATAAAGTGAGCATTTGCATAATTTAGTTCAAAACCTCGCTTCAAGGCAACCACACAGGAAAGCTGCTGAATATTTTTAAAACAATTTCAACTATTTAAATCTATTGCTGCGCTAGCTAAATCAGTATGTGCTAGTTAAATCAATGTGCATTTATATTTATAAAAATGTTGTTAATTAAATAAATATGTCTCATTACATAAGTCTGACACCTTAGTCCCAGTCTCTTTACAGGTGTTTCAAAATAGACAGAATATATATTTGTTTCCTATCATGATCAGGATCTGAGGGAGTGATCATAAAATTGGCTTAGTTTCCTGTGTTTTACATTGAAAAACAAGGATGTGTTAACCTTCTGCCTGATGACTTTCTGCTGACTAAATTTTCCACGGTGATCAATTCAGGATATGCTGAATATTTTGAAAACAATCTGACTGAAAGTTGTTGGTGGCTAAGCCACCAACAACTTTCAGTCAAACTATTTTCAGAATATTCAGCAGGTCCAGAATTATTGCCCATTAAAATTATTGTCTGGTGGCTCGCAGCAGGCACACAGTTAAGGACTGCTGGACAAAGATTAAGACATTTGTTGTTGTCAGTAATTATAACAGCTTCCCTACAGAGTTCCAAAACAATTTGCACCCATCCTTACAACAGGCCCAGCATGACACGCTGAATAGAGGAGGGGTCAATATAATACACACACAGGCAGAACTGATATGGTCAGCTGAAAATGCCCAGAGGTCAACTCTCCACCTATCACTCACTGACCAGTAAGCAGACTGACATGCTTATCTAATTAGACCTTCAGCTGTAATTAAACCATTACACATCCTATATGTATATATATAAATATATGCCAATTTGACAGGTTTTTAAATGAAGTTTATATTGATAACATTCAAATTATGAAACTTTAATAATTATGTTTATAGAGTACGCAATCCCTGTGCATGTGTGTGTGCATGTGTGTGCATACATGTGTGCGTGTGTGCGTGCATGGCTTGAGAAGTGCATAACATTTGGATATGTATATAAGAGAAGATTTAAATGGTGTAGTAGCAACTGTATGAATACCATTGATGACCTTGACCTGTTCATACCTTATCAGTGTAAGCAGGCATCAATGGACCTTTACAGTTTTAGCTTTTCCCCACCAATCTCTATCGAAGCTCCACCCACCCCTCACTCATTTTGGGGGTCGATCGATCATTCTCTGAACTTCCTGACTATCAATTTCCAGAAAATTATACAGGTAAGCTGATGAATATTTTGAAACTAATTAGACTGGGCGCTGTTGCTGCCAATGGCAGCAACAACGCCCAGTCAAATTAGTTTCAAAATATTCAACAGCATGTTTCTTAAATAGCATAAACATACAATTCTTACGTGTCAGACTATTACGTGTTAAAGACAGGCTTAATAGAATCATTCATGATGTCATGACTAAGATGTCAACATACACGTCGCGTAGTTCATTATGACATCATATGACTGAGTGAGGAAATAGATTCATGAATTCTGCAGTACCATCTTGACATTTTTTCACATAAAGCATAACTACAACAAGCATCCCACAATCACTGTGATATAAACAAACATTTGAGAGGCAGACTGGTTGTTGGCCGTCCTGACTGAACTGACCGACCGACACAAACAGACAGACAGATGGACGGACGGATGGAGGGATGGGTGGGCGGGCGAGCGGGCGGGCAGGTAGACACAGACAGACAGCATGACAGACAGACAGACAGACAGACAGACAGACAGACAGACAGACAGACAGACAGACAGACAGACAGACAGACAGAGATATATTGACTACAGCCGCCATAAATATTCTATTGAATGTTTAAAAATAATTTCTTTGGAAGCGGTTTTCAATCAGCTTCTAAATACTATGCACCGGCTAATAGATGTATGTTTGAAGTTGAAACAACGGAATTCAGAGCCTGAATCGGTCTTTGATACCACAAAATGTATAATAAGTATAAGATTTGGCCCACATCAGAATTGTAGTTGTTAACTGTTTAATGGTCAGGATGTGTCCATTCTTTGCTGAGTGAATGTTCATTTGCAGGCCAGGAGAAGACCTATTTTTCCAAATGTACCACAGAAATGTCTGGCTCGCTTATCGAGCCAGTGATTCGTCATAAAATTTGAAAAATCATCCTCTCTTGGCCTGCAAATGAACATTCTTCAAGACCAATGAGAAGGCTAGTTTTCGACGCCTTGACCATCAAATGGTTAACGATTGTCCAGCTTTATCATTGCGTATACTAAGTATTCAGTATAGCATAAGCAATTTGTGTGGAGTGGAAAGTTTCTCACTGCATTAAATAAGATTTCAGATACATACTATTCTGCGCTCAAACAAAGCTTTCAGTGGAAGTCATTAACTAATTTTGCCTAAATGCTTCCTTACCTTTTCATATTCAGCTCTTGAAATTGCACAAAATTTAACCAGTTTCCTGTATTTTATTTAGAATATAAGCAATGAACTTTCTCCATAAAGAAAATTACATTTGTTATGCATGAAAATTGTTGCTTCTGTTGTGTATAAGTTGAAATAAGAACAGCCTCCATGCTGTGGTTGTTAATAAGCAGTGCTAAGATATACAAGAGCTCAGCAAGATACTGTTCAAAATGACTGAAATCATTATCCATTCATCTATTGATCAAGGTAAGGAACCAATAAGTGCATTCATCAACATTAATTCATAGCCTCATTTCATAACAAGATGGTTTTAACCATCTGACTGCTGAGTGTTTGCAGACGACATATTCCAAGGGTTATATCTCTCTGGAGCTGTTGAATATTTTGAAAACAATTTGACTGAAAGTTGTTCAGTCAAATTGTTTTCAAAATATTCAGCAAGTCAAGAGTTTTTACTCACTGAAATTATTGCGTGGTGGCTTGCAGAGGCCAGACATTCAAAATAGTTATATATAAATCACTGATTATTTCCATAACAATTTGACTGAAAGTTGTTCCTACGCATGATACCATCTACATTCAGTCAAATTGTTTTTAATTGTTTAAAAAATAATCATCCAAATTTACCCTATAGAGTACGCATCTTCTACGATACAGAGTGAAATGTGTTCCCATCCATGTAATTACTCAGATAAATAATTTACCTGCAAGTAGTTAGCACAGGTATTACATCCTTCAAGTTTGTATTGAACAATTACTGAGTGATTTAACTAGATTTTTAAATTGAAGATCTAAGGATTGTGTTAGAATAGAACAGACCATACCTTAGAAACTACATCTTCAATGACAGGGGATCGAACCCATGACCGGAGAAAGCACCACACATTATAGCACACAAACGCTTCCATCACACCAACGACACAAAACAGTCTTACTTTGCCGGTGAAGCTTAGACTCACCGGGAATCGACCCACATGGAATCTTGACTATTAAATTATTTAATAATTTTATTACAAATTATATTAATCCCATTTCAGGTCACTTGTAACTATGAGAACCACTCAATAAATGTAAAACTGGATATGGTTCTCAGAATGGTGTCAACAGATGAACAAGTTTATCATTTTAATTCACCTTTCCAGAGTACCCACCCATCATATGACGTCATAATGAACTACGTGATGTGTAGAATGACATAATGAATAACGTTGATAAGTACATCATGAACACATATTTGAAGACAATCTATGCGTTGTTGTACAAATTGTTTGCTTTTACTATTTAATAAATATTCTGTTGAATATTTTGAAACTAATTTGACTGGGCGCTGTTGCTGCCATAGGCAGCAACAGCGCCCAGTCAAATTAGTTGCAAAATATTCAACAGCTTCCCTGTATATTTTTCAGGAAATTGATAGCTAGGGCATTCGGGGATCGATCAATCCCAATACGGCGAGGTGTGGCCGGAGCTTAGCTAGTGATGGGCGGGACATAGCTAAAAATGGAAAGATCCATTATCAAGCTCTTTACAAATTTTACCACTGGAATGACTGGTTTGATAATCAAGCCAATCAGTCCAGTGGTCAATTTTGTTACAATTGTCTTAATTTGACATATTGATGACCATTTACTAAGAAAACCTTTCAGTTTTCTTGACAAATCTTGACCATTAACATTTTCATGCAGAGACTGGCCAAAACCGGCCTCTGTATTGATCTGGAGAAATGTCGATTAGCGAGCCCAGAGAATACTATTTTTGAAAACATTCCACTGGAATGACTGGCTTGATAACCGAGCCAGTCATTCCAGTGGTAAAACTTCAGACAGTATTCTCTTGACCTGCAAATGGACATTCACAAAATAGTGTTTACTTTCTTCACCAAATGCAGCCATTCAAGTGACAAAAATATACAACGGAAAATTAAATGTGACAAATCGTTGGCGCTGCCACCGGTAGTGGGTGGTAGTGATGATGGTGATGATCATGATGAGGATGAGGATGATGTGGTGGTGCTGCCACTGATGATGGTGGTGGTGGTGGTGGTGGTGGTGGTGGTGGCGGCGGCGGCAGTAGTGGTGGTGGTGCTGATGGTGGTGGTGATAGTGCTGCCGGTGGTGATGATGATTGTGGTAGTGATGGTGATTATGGTGGAGGGGGTGGACGTGGTGCAGATGGGGGTGATAATGACGATGATGATGACGACGACGGCGACGACTACGATGACGGTGGCAGCGACGATGACGATGATGGTGGTGATGATGATGATGGTGATGGTGGTGGTGGTAGTGGTGCCGCTGGTGATGATGAGGATGATGATGATTGTGGTAGCGATGGTGATGACGACGACGATGGTGGCGGCGGCGGCGGCGACGACGACGACGACGACGACGACAACGACGATGACGACGACGACGATGGTGGTGGTGATGATGTTGAGGATAAGGATGAAATTTCTCTGGAAGCTGTTTTATATAGATAATAACACTTAAACACTTATATCAGCCAAAAATGGCTTCTGCAGTGCTTTTGAGAAATGTCCATTTGCAGACCATGATAATAATAATCTAATGGTCTGTAAACCGACATGTTCTATGAGAAAATTTAAATTTTCTTGAGCAAATTTGAGGGTCAAAGGATTAAAAGTTAAATCATTTTCGAAATTTTCAACAATATCAATAATATGTGTCGTATCTAGAGGCTGTAGGATTGTAAGAGTTAATATTAACTCTTTTCAATGGTCAAGTTAGGCTAAGAAATCTAGTCTTACTCAGGCAATGTCGACTTCTAACCCAAGATAAGGCAAATTTTAAAATTTACCACTGGCTGACTGGCTCGATTGAGGCAGTCATTTCAGTGATAAAGTTTCAATAATATTCTTCTCTTGACCTACAAATGGACATTCCTAAAGACCACTTCAGAAGCGGGGTTTGGCCGGCTTGACCAGTAAAGAGTTAATTCCAATTGTTAAATATCTAGGCGCTTAACATAAAATTGTAATACATAGATGCAAATTATTAAACTATCATTACTTAACCCTTATCATGCTGTACCCAAAAGTCAAGACTTTGTATAGAATGTACAGAATGGGAGGAAAATACACTACAGGGAGCTATTTCTAGCTATGCTCCGCCCATCTCTAGCTAAGCTCCACCCACGCTTTGCCCGCATTGAAATCAATCGAACCCTGAAATTCCCAGAATCCCAATATCAAGGTAACTACACAGGTAAGCTGTTGAATATTTTGAAACTAATTTGACTGAGTGATATTCTGCCTATGGCAGCAACAGCGCTCAGTCAAATTAGTTTCAAAATATTCAACAGACTGCTTATAATAAGGACATGCAAATAGTACACTTAATGGCCTATTCAATGTTCCAGATGGAGCTAGATACGGCATTCATTAGGAATTTTGATCATGCCATCAGCCGTAATGTAGGAATCCAGTCTTAGCTATGCCCCACCCATCTCTAGCTAAGCTCCATACGCTTTACCCGTGTTGGGAGCAATCGATCCTTGCATGATCTGAATCTCAATATCCAGAAAGCTATACAGATAAGCTGATGAATACTTTGAAACTAATTTGACTGGGTGTTGTTGCTGCCTATGGCATGTTTATTAAATAGTGAAGACAATTTATATAACAATGCTTAGTCTGTCATCAATTAAGCGTTTGTGACTGACATAACTATGTCACTCATGACGTAATTGATTATGATGTCATCCTACACGTCCCGTAGTTGATCAATACATCATATGATTGATGGATAAACTGGAATACTTCACTGATTATAACATTGTATACTTGAGTGGCAGATGGGATCTATCCATAGGTGTTGAGACATAAAGCTGTTGCTGCATGATACTAATGTATAGCAACAAACATGTGATACGGAACCACCTAATGGAAGATAAACTCATTGTGAAGGCAGAAAAAATTCATTTTAATTTTTTAGAACTTTTAACTTAATTTACTAAACTTTAAATATATTTCATACAAGTGTGGGAAAGTTTGGTAAATATCTTTGTTTGACTGAAAGCTTGTCATAGTTTGAGTAATTACAGGTAGGTATGTAAGCTACAGGTGTGACCCTAGCTCTGGCATCATCATCAAGATAGTAATCATTCCAGCAGAATCACACGCAAACACACCTAAACCCAGCCAGCCATTCACAGCACACAATGTAATGAGGCGGATCAAGCTATCTATATTAGATTGTTGTGAGTATAAATGGGAGGGGTAAAGTGCTACCCTTCCAATAGAGGTTGGGCACAGAGGGCACACTGCCTGAAGGGTTATACATTGTTACACTGTGATCTTTTGAGCGGGTGTAGATATGATAATAACCCCGCCCATTGTGGCTGGAAGCTAGCTGGGCTATTGTGTCTTAAATGTTTCACCTCACAGCGGTTCAGTTGACATGTCACAAGACACAACAATAGATATAAGCCCCTAACAATGGCAGATATACAACAGAAGCATTTAACAAACTTTAAACTATTTTAAATTTTAAATTCAGAATTTTGTTGCTAATAATTTATATACTATCCTTTAATTATTAAATAAAATTAGCAAGGATATTATTACTTTTATTTTATTTTTATTTTAAAATTTTTATAATTTAGAACTTATTCTGTTGACTATTTTGAAATTAACTAAGGCAGCAACGGCTTCCAGCCAAATTAATTGCAAAACATTCAACAGTTTTCCTTTATGGTTGCCTTGAAAATGAGATATGGGGAATTCATAGGTGAAAGTGTCGACAAACTCTAAAAAAGATATACATGCAGCAGTTACGTTTTTATATAAGAGAACTAACAATAAATGGCAAGGTCTAGAATTCCTAGGCTAACTCAGAAAACAGACAACATTCTTGCTTTATTTCTCAAGGATAACACTATAAATGGTCCTAGAAGATAATAGTAGGTTTGTAGAGAGTTTTGAAGAGCTTAGTGACAGGTATAGTGTCATACTTTTCATCCACTTAAACATCTCTCATTATCTCCACAGTAGCCAGGTTGCCATTCTGATATAAAACAATGATAACTTCTTAACGACTTTCTTATCCCACCTGACATCATACGCGTTCATTCTCAATTACCAAACATCATTTTATTATGTATAAATATGAACTATTTCAGATTTTTTGAAAACAATTTGACTGAAGACTGCTGCTGCCATAGACAGCAGCAGCTTTTAGTCAAATTATTTTCAAAATATTCAGAGTATCGACAAAACCTATAACATAGTACATTAAATGTGCTAACAAACTTTTCCTGACTGAAGTGACAATCTCACCATGATGGTCTGTAAACAGTGTACATAAATCCATCCATTGTCCATTGATTGCCTGTCACTTAGAGGTCAACTAATTCCTGATAGTTTGCCTTTGCTTGACCTCTAAGCCCTGTCTTTCTCTAACACTAGTATCCTGGTGGGGTGGATAATTAATTTGAAGTTTTGGCAGATTCAAGTATTTAAGTTATCAAAGTTTATAAGGTGCTTTATAAATGATGACATGTGATAAGGATGGTTGCCATAGATACTGATCTATAATAAACATAGTCCAGAGCAATCAACTTTCACTAAGCCCACCTTAATGCTTTAATGTCCAAATCTCTTTAAGAATATCAAACTATGTCCTTATTGAATGTCCATTTGCAGGTCAAGAGAAGACTATTTTTTTAAATTTACCACTGGAATTACTGGCTCGGTTACCAAGCCAGGCATTTCAGTGGTAAATTTTTTTAAATAGTCTTTCCTTGGCCTGCAAATGGACATTCCTCAAGACCACTACCACTATTTAAAATCGCATCACCATGATAACGTAATTTCTAAACACATATATGGGCAAGTGTTGATTATTTTAAAACTAATTTGACTGGCATCAATATCGGTCTTCCAATCAAATTAATGTCAAAATATTCAATAGAGCATTTACCCATCTCATTTGCTGTATATGGTCTAGAGTGCTAAAATGGTTAATTTATTTAACAATCTTATACAATGTTGTTAACCCTTGTCATTCTAAACCACAGACTTACAAGATGCTTTGAAGCTTGACAGGAATTACCTACAAAATATAATAAACAAATCAATTTGCTTGAGAGGTGTTGCTTCGATAACTATTTAATGGTTAAATTTGGTCAGTGGAATGACTGTCTCTGTTATCGAGCCAGTCATTGCAGTGGTACATTTTCCAAAAGTCTCTTCTGTTGGGATGGGATGGGGGGGGGGGGGGGGGGGGGGGGGGGTCACCCATTCTGCAAATCTACCATATATTAATTATTAATATTACATAAAATAGGTTTTTTTAATTGCCAAATATTGTACAATTAAATTCATACACTATTAAAGATTGGCAATAGTGGTAGAAATTGTAGTATTAATTGTGGTGGGGAGGGGGGGAGGGGTATATATATATATCCCACATTCAATTTAACTGGATATATTTCCACAATTGCAGTAACTTTTTACTCATATTAATATTGGTATTCAATGTTTCTTTAAACTTTTTGTGAACTTTCCTAAAAAAAAATAAAAGGATATTAGATTTTTACACAATATTTATTTACATTTTTTTTTTCTAATTCTACAGCATCAATTTCTTGGGAGTGAATTTACTGATTGCTATCATTCTCTTTTATGCATCAACTATAATCTGATTTCAAAAATTAATCTTGTGATCTTTTCTTTCCTGACTGACTTGAGTTTACAATTGAAGGTTGAAAGATTGCCGTCACTAAGTCTCCTGATCTAGAGGTAGGCCGGCTTGGATAGAGTAATTTGTTTTTGTTGTCCTTGTGAGGTTTTACACAACAAGTGCTTCATGAGGACAATGCATGGGTGGATCCCTACAGACCACTGTCACGCTGTTAGATCATTGCACACACTAAACGCCATCTGTCAATGATCATAAAATACTAGGCGTGGTTAATACCATTCAATGAGGATGAATTCTCACTTGGTCAAAGAATATAGTGACTGGCCATCTGGGATGGTTTGAGAAACTGGCAGCATCAATGAAGGGATGATACAGAAATTTGAATTTGATACCTCAAACCTAACCCTCTAAGCCTTTCATCTTAAAGACTGGTCAAAACTGGCCTCAGCAGCGGTCTTGAAGAATGCCCATTTGCAGGACAAGACTATTTTTGAAAATTTACCACTGGAATGAATATCTTCTCTTAGTCTGCAAATGGAAACTTTCTATGAGAAAATTATAATTTTCTTGAACAAATTTGAGTGTTAGAGACGAATGTTGAAATATAATTCTGGTTTTATTTTCAAAATTTCTTTATTGAACTATCTTTATTATTTCATCAGGACTGCTATGATACATTGTCTAACCCTTTAACCATTACAGGTCAGAGATGACAAACACTTTCAGCAACATTATTTTCAAAATAATTCTGACTTCACGGAGTGCTGATTAACAAATATATCAACAACATGTGTATTGGACAAATTTATCCGCGTTAATTTATCACTGAAATGATTAATCGAGCCAGTCATTCCAGCGTTAAAGCTCTTTTAAATCTTTTGCAATCAGACATTTTGAAGAAATGGGAAAATTGAAAATTGACAATTTAAATTTTTATTAAGAAATCTGACCATTAAAGGGATGAATGAAGGTGCTATCATGAAATGTCCAAGCTCTACACATCATCAAGTAGAGTTTGCAATCTCTATGTCTCTGCCATAACACAGATATATTTGCACTGTCCAGTCATGTGCATTTGACATTTACAATATTCATATATAGAATGTCTAATTACATATTGACCACTGGCGTATTTCATATTGATTCTTGGGCATTTTCTCGTTCGCTTACTCCCAAGAATACACAAACTAATTTTCTTGTTACATAATCGCGCGATACGATGGCTACGAAAACAATGTAACAACACACAGATCATTACTAATTCATTATTTCTGACCAGCCTCTGATATGACTGACCCCTCATGAAACAGTACAAGCATAGCCTGACTGACCACATCGTATAGTAACAACAACAGATTCGATTACTAACAGACAGATTGACCCTTTTACCGAGGGATTCGCCGTTATCTCATTTTCAAGCCACCGTACAAGAAAACTCTGGAATATTTAAGGCAGCAACGCCTTCCAGTCAAATTAATTTCAAAATATTCAACAGAATCAGTCTTACATCATAAAGAATATGCTTTTTCCAGGATTTGTCGATAAAAGGGTTAACACTTTCAAACCGCAGAAAACACAATCACATCCTAAGCTTTGTAACAAGATATAAAGGTAGCAATGTTGAAACAGAGCCATGCAGCCTTTCTAATGTTATGCTCTGGAAGATTCAAGAAGATGAATGCTGTTGAAACAGAGCCATGCAGCCTTTCTAATGTTATGCTCTGGAAGATTCAAGAAGATGAATGCTGTTGAAACAGAGCCATGCAGCCTTTCTAATGTTATGCTCTGGAAGATTCAAGAAGATGAATGCTGTTGAAACAGAGCCATGCAGCCTTTCTAATGTTATGCTCTGGAAGATTCAAGAAGATGAATGCTGTTGAAACAGAGCCATGCAGCCTTTCTAATGTTATGCTCTGGAAGATTCAAGAAGATGAATGCTGTTGAAACAGAGCCATGCAGCCTTTCTAATGTTATGGTCTGGAAGATTCAAGAAGATGAATGCTGTTGAAACAGAGCCATGCAGCCTTTCTAATGTTATGCTCTGGAAGATTCAAGAAGATGAATGCTGTTGAAACAGAGCCATGCAGCCTTTCTAATGTTATGCTCTGGAAGATTCAAGAAGATGAATGCTGTTGAAACAGAGCCATGCAGCCTTTCTAATGTTATGGTCTGGAAGATTCAAGAAGATGAATGCTGTTGAAACAGAGCCATGCAGCCTTTCTAATGTTATGCTCTGGAAGATTCAAGAAGATGAATGCTGTTGAAACAGAGCCATGCAGCCTTTCTAATGTTATGCTCTGGAAGATTCAAGAAGATGAATGCTGTTGAAACAGAGCCATGCAGCCTTTCTAATGTTATGGTCTGGAAGATTCAAGAAGATGAATGCTGTTGAAACAGAGCCATGCAACCTTTCTAATGTTATGGTCTGGAAGATTCAAGAAGATGAATGCTGTTGAAACAGAGCCATGCAGCCTTTCTAATGTTATGCTCTGGAAGATTCAAGAAGATGAATGCTGTTGAAACAGAGCCATGCAGCCTTTCTAATGTTATGCTCTGGAAGATTCAAGAAGATGAATGCTGTTGAAACAGAGCCATGCAGCCTTTCTAATGTTATGCTCTGGAAGATTCAAGAAGATGAATGCTGTTGAAACAGAGCCATGCAGCCTTTCTAATGTTATGCTCTGGGAGATTCAAGAAGATGAATGCTGTTGAAACAGAGCCATGCAGCCTTTCTAATGTTATGCTCTGGAAGATTCAAGAAGATGAATGCTGTTGAAACAGAGCCATGCAGCCTTTCTAATGTTATGCTCTGGAAGATTCAAGAAGATGAATGCTGTTGAAACAGAGCCATGCAGCCTTTCTAATGTTATGCTCTGGGAGATTCAAGAAGATGAATGCTGTTGAAACAGAGCCATGCAGCCTTTCTAATGTTATGCTCTGGAAGATTCAAGATGAATGCTGTTGAAACAGAGCCATGCAGCCTTTCTAATGTTATGCTCTGGAAGATTCAAGAAGATGAATGCTGATAAGTGACAGACTTCCACATCAAGGCTTGTCCCATGGTAATTCTCACCAGGTCATGTCCCATTATACTAGTGGCATATCACACGATATTTGTCCAAAGGTAGGAACCACGAGGCTTTGACTCATGTTTGGGCTGTGTTAGTGACCAGTACGTCCTGTCACCATGGTAGCAATCACTAGGTCTTGCCACCATGGTGGAGGTCACCGGATCCTATCACCATGGTAGCGACCACTAGGTCTTCTCACAATGGTAATGACAAAAAGGTCTTGTCACCATGGTAGCAAACACTATGTCTTGTTACCAAGGCAGGCAGGCGGGCGGGCAGGTAGGCGAGCGGGCGGGCAGAGACCGACCGACAGGCAGGCAGATGGTATAATTACAAATTGCACCTGAAGCTCACAAACAGCAACATGATATTGATACACTATTTATTATAGGAGATTGGGATTGAATGATATTCATCTATTATTTATCCATGATCTAATTGCAACAAATTATTTGTAAATGGTTATCCCCTCTCGCAACAAATTCCTCATATCTCACTTTCAGCGCAACTATACTGGTAAACTGTTGAATATTTTGAAATTAATTTGGCTGGAAGTCTTTTCTGCCTAAGGCAGCAATGGCTTCCAGTCAGATTAATTTCAAAATATTTAGCAGAATAAGTTTTATATCGTGAAGTATATACTTATTGCCGGCATTTATCGTTGAAGGGGTTAAAGTTGGGGTAACTTCTAATATGTCCATTGAACTGTTCCGGCCAACAGGCATTCGTTTCCGCCACAAAAAAATACAAAATTGGTCACTTTGGCCTTAAGGGTAAAGTTGACCTTTTACCTTTGGTTACAAAAATCAGCAGAAATCTTTGGAAGCCAAGGGTAACGCAGTAGTGATACTATAAAAACTGTACGCATAGACGCGGTTGCAATATCCATATTGCAAATTCCTATAGTAGACGTGGTTGAAATATCCATATAGCAAATTCCTATACCATTCATAAATATCTGGAAAATCAATGGACGGATGTAATTTAAAATTTCTACAAAAATCAAGTCAATATACAACCTATAAAGTGAACAAGTTTTACATTGATCAAACACAGCAAACTTTTGGCTGGCATTTTGAAAAATGAATTTTGTTTTCAATCCTATTTAAGACAATCTTGTAATTTGTCAAAGATATTTGAATATTCGTATTGTTTTATGAATATTCATTCATATCGGTCCATTTGAATGAATATTTGAATATTCGAATAGTTGAACCAAACACTACAATTATAGATAGAAACAACAAATTGTTTACGAGGTAAGGAATATCATGTTGAATATTTTGAAATTCATTTGACTGGGAGTGGTAGCTGCCTATGGAGACAAACGGCTTCAGTTGAATTTCTTTCAAATTATTCACCAGATTTCCTGCATGGTTATTTAGCAATTGTGGCTCTCACAGAGATAAAAGTGTAATTATGATGCAATCAACCTGATAACACCTGAGAAATTTAAATACACAAATTTGTGTTACATTGTAAGACATATTCTGCCAAGTATTCTGAAATGAATTTGACTGAATGTTTTTGCTGTCTTAGGTAGCAATGTATTTCAGGCCAATTATTTTCAAAATGTTTTACATTTGTCCTGTACATCACTGTCCTGAATGGCGGCATTAGGACACAAGAGATTAAGGGGTTTAGCATTACAACACTCATTTAACCCTTTAACCCTCATATCAGACAAAAACGACTTCTGCACTGGTCTTGAGAAATGTCCATTTGCAGAGCAAGAGAAGACTATTTAAAAAAATGTATCACTGGAGTGACTGGTTCGATAAAAGAGCCAGTCATTCCAGTGGTAAACTTTTAAAAATAGTCTTCTCTTGGTCTGCAAATGGACACTTTCTATGAGAAAATCTTAATTTTCTTAAACACATTTTAGTGTTAAATGGTTAAAGAGCATGAAAATGTAAACAAAATTGTTTTATCTATATGCTGGTCAAGGAAAATTTATTTTTTTATTTTACCACTATAATGATTGACTCCATTATCAAGTCAGGCATTCCAGGGGTCAACTTTCTAAAATATTCTTCTCATGGCCTTCAAATTGGCATTCCTAAAAACCACCACAGAAGCCATTTTTGGCCGGCTTGATCAACAGAGAGTTAACCCTTTAACCCTGAAGCCAGACAAAAATGGCTTCTGCAGTGATCTTGTGAAATGTCCAAGAGAGGACTATTTCAGAAAATTTACCCCTGGCTCGATAACCAAGCCAGTCATTCCAGTGATAAATCTACAAAATTAATCTTCTCTTGGTCTGCAAATAGGCATTATCTGAGAAAATTAAATTTTTCTTTAACAACCTTGAGTGTTAAATGGGTGAAAAACAAGCCCCAGAATCAGATTTGTGAGTTCAGTCAGCTCTAATAAAGTCAATAGTTATTGATTTCTGATACAGATCAAATATAATCACTTATTTATATCTAACACAATAGGGATTATGTGAGAAAAATAAATCTGTCTTAATACTGACCACAATAACCGGTCAATCATTACGCGATTAAGTACACAATACCAGCTTACATAGTATCACATAATAATTATTAATGTGCATGTAATGTTGACTACATGGTGGTAAATATGACAAAGCACAGATTAAGACTCCTTGAACCCAGCATAGCCTAGACAGGATATAATCTTACTGAATATTATTACATAGTACAGAAATATGTGGCTTATTTTAACCCTTTCATTGACAAGTTCCTGAAAAAGTACATTCCTTCCTATGCATAGTGGTCATACTCTGTTGCGTATTTTGAAGTTTAAAGGAGAGTCCCAGCAATTTCAAAATAGCCAACAGTTTTCCTGTAATTCACACTTTAACCCCTGAATTTGTTCCAGAAAATCGCTTTTTTACAAAAAATAGAAAATGTCCATTTGCAGCCCAAGAGAAGACTATTTTTTTAATTGACCACTGGAATGACTGGCTCTGTTATTGAGCCAGTCATTTCAGTGGGAAATTATCAAAAATAGTCCTCTTTTGGGCTACAAATAGACATTTCTCATTCTTTGCTGATGAGTGTTAAAGGGTTCAGATATTGGTAATTCATAGATGAAAGGTTAAAATTAATTTAACTGAGCGCATGGGCTACTTCTTTCCCCAGTGCCTAGCTACTACATTCAGCAAAAACCGTTAAGATATTCAGCAGTTAGTTTCATTTTGAAGCCTTCAGAGAATGCATGGTTAATGCATCTAGAACATGCTGTAGTCAGGGGCTGGTCAGTACACAGCCGCTTCCAGCTGACCAGGTTGTAATTTGGTGAGAAAGACCTAATGAGCTCTGTAAATGCAGAGCCAGAGTATGAGCTGAAAGCTTATCAAGACTTAGGCAATGATTATGTAATATTACCTAATCCAGCCAGTGACTGCATGACCGCTGACTAGTGGAGCTTAACTGAGAGGAGTCCTGGTGTATGATTGACCAATCAGATGTCTACAGACCAGGTAGATTGACAGTGTGTGGGTTGTTGTGTGGTGTTGGTCAATAATGCAGGCTAATCCTGGAGGAGGGAATCAAAGGAGGGAGAGAAAAGGACTGATAGGAAATATCCAGGCCAGGTTTATAGTATATGTGCAAGTCAGTAATCTCTTGTGAATTCTCTGACCAGTCTGGCGTGTCCACTGAATGGTCAAATGATTAAATGACTGGTCAAACACACACATGAGACCAGCAGGCATAGTGAAAACAGATTCCAACCTTTAAGGTCAGCTAGCCAGTGTGAGGAGAATTAACAAGTCCAATAAAGGTGCTGGATAGATCTATAGGTGGCTTGTCTAAGCAAACTTCTTCACAACTAACCAGTGGTCTCCAGCAGTTAGCTAACATAAAGTAACTGACCAGTGGTATTTTTATAGTCCAGGATATGTAAAAAACAAGGTGTGAGAGCAATAGCAGGACCTGTGATGAACTTAGCACAACACTGACCAGTGGTCTACTATAAAGTGACCAGCAGGACTTCACCAGTGAGCTGTTATTCAATTCTGGACAAACTGACCACATATTTCATAATCAATAGAACCGTTGCTTACATTTCATAACTTAAGAGTAACATTGCATAACTGACCCGCATGATGCAGCAACCGAAGTGATTAATTAATTTATTTATTTATTTATTCAATAAGATTTCCTTATTGAATAGTGAGATTAAATATATGCATTTAAGACTAAAGCTTAATACAATGTAAAGTGTTTCTTCACTTATCTGAGTTGTGATAGAAGGCATCATAATTTCATGTAACGTTATATCACGCTTATTATTAGCGCAATATTAGCACAGCATTGAACATTTCCAGGACAGCCTGAGGTACTAATATGCGATCCGAATCTGGAGTATTTTATTGCAACAGCTTATAAAACAATGGCTTAAAGTAGCAGAAAATTTTTTATTCTTTGACGAATTAATTTGCTGCTTAAGCGCTGCTTGTAATGAGCACATCTGCAAAGACCTGGCGATGTCCTGTGTGCCTTAATGGTTGATCCGGTGGAGCACCTGAAGCCAGACTCTACTGTTCTAGCTGGATCGGACTGGCATGTTGCAGCCATGTGGCACTCCGCTGTCTCAGATAATGTAAGCATATAATCTATAGATTATCATTCTTTCCAGAGACTAAAACTTTCACACTCACAAACTAGAAATTACATATTGTTTTTGATATACAGGATATTCCGTTGAATATTTTGAAACTAATTGAACTGGTAACAACTGTTGCTGCCTTAGGCAACAATAGTTACCAGTCAAATTAGTTTCAAAATATAAAACATATTTCCTGACTAAGTGTTTAAAAGCTAAAGTTGAAGGAAACATTACATCATTCAATCAGTGCCAAGAACAGATATATAATACAAGAAATATTCCATTGAGGGTAGTTTTATTGGAAGATGTTTTAGCATCATGGAAGATGTTTCTGCCTCATAAATGGAGTCCACAAAATCCTTCTATCAAATTATTTAAAGGAGGATCAGGGAATCTCAGTCTCTATGTAATGCGCCAATATAGAATTTCTGTTACTGAACAACGACCGGGGACCAAGATAGAATTTTATTTTAGCATGATTATTGGTCAATGTCACAGGTACAATATCAAATTTGACAGTGGACTGCCAGTTTGTCAATGGTGTAGGGACCAATATTGAAATTCAGTATTGGTGGGACAGTTGTTCACGCACTCATTGATCAGCAATGTAGGGGACCGATATCGAATTCAATACCTTCATACTCATTGGTCAGCAGTGTAAGGGACCAATATTGAATTCAATATCTGCACACTCATTGGTCAGTCGTGTAGGGGGGATCAATATCAAATTCAATATCTGCGCACTCATTGGTCAGCTGCGTAGGGGACCAATATCGAATTCAATATCTGCGCACTCATTGGTCACCAGTTTATATCAAATTCAATATCTGCACGCATTGGTCAGTAGTGCAGGGGACCAATACGGAATTCAATATCCACACACTCATTGGTCAGCTGTGCAGGGGACCAATATCGAATCCAATATCCGCACACTCATTGGTCAGCTGTGTAGGGGACCAATATTGAATCTAATCCGCACACTGATTGGTCAGCCATGTAGGGGACCAATATCGACATCGATAAAGGAGAGGCCATTATTGGTCAATGGAGCAGGTGAGTGTTATATTTGCACAGATATTAAATAACATCAAATTGTACAGATTTCTGATAGCGGACATATAGGTTTTTACTCAAGTGCTATATAAAGTTGAGTCGGCTCCATACTTGATAGTCATACAACCAGTGTTTAACTTGATATCAAAATTTTGGAGGTTTACTGAGGACCCCTTACTCTCAAACCTGGGACTCCCAAGTTGGAAATGAGGGGTTCCAATCTACAGGAAGCATATAAAACTAACCAATATTTAAACCACTAATGGACAAAATTGGTCAAGCAAAAATTATTTGCTTTATTAATGTCTATTTGCTCGACAAGAGACGACCATTTTTAAAAGATTGATCACTGGAATAACTGGTTCGATAAACGAGCCAGTCATTCCTGTGGTCAATTTAAAAAATAGCCATTTCGCTGCCTAAATGGTTAACAATCATACACGATTTAAGGGGTCCCTAGGGGTCCCTGGGACCCCCGTCTCAAAACATGTACGGGCCACAAGCTACATTTTGGGGTATAAACGCGCTAAAAGTCCCTGCCAACAACTATGGAGCCAATACAACATTACGCGTAATACAGCAGTAATTCAGATCCTGTTTTATATTATCTGTGGCACATGTTGTAGCATTATTTCAAGAGGGTAATCTACTCTGTGCCTTATCTATGGCTGGTATTGTGATGGTGGATTTTAAAAAATTGTGTTATTAAAAAAGTAAAGTTTATGAATTATCGTGTTTTATTTGTTGTCTATGTCAATGAATTCCATTCATGTCCCTTCTCTGATATTCTCACAACTATAGAGACGATACAACTTTGTGTAGCATGTGAGTAAATGGCTATACATCTACCATTAAGAAAGCATGAAAAGATTAGGCAATCAGAAATTCTGTAATTTAATATTGTTTCATATTAGTGCAAATTTAATAATTTATATTGGTCCCCCTGGGGCCTTGAACAATTGGCACGCGGATAACGAAATCGATATTGGTTGACTTGGTTCCCTGCGCCATTATTTATATGGAGCTCATTCTTAGAATTAAATTCTATTTTCTGTTTTTCAGATAAAGATTTATTAATTTGTGAAAAAAGCGGTATCATTTATTGATTTTGAACTCAAGCTGTAGTTTTATGTTAACAGCTGTATGGACCAGAAAATTTACAGACATCACATAAATGCTGATATCACAGGTTGATGATTTTAACCATTTAGCTGCTGACTTTCTGTAGATAACATATTCTAAGGGTTGTATCTCTGGACCTGCTAAATATTTTGAAAACAATTTGACTGAAAGTTGTTGGTGGCTTAGCCACCAACAACTTTCAGTCAAATTGTTTTCAAAATATTCAGTAAGTCAAGAGTTTTTGCTAATTTAAATTATTGCCTGGTGGCCTGCAGCAGTGAGACAATTAATGTCTGCATCAAAGTAGCATGGGACTAAGATACAGTACCAAAAGCAACAAGATCCACAGTGCTTCATATGATATTATCATTTACATGTTAAAAGAAAATTCTTGTCCACATTTTATTTTATTTTTTAATTTGCTCTGGATCTTTGATGACACAACACGATGGTTGGTTGGTGATTACATTGAGAAGCTTATTCTCTACACAAAGCCACATCTTTAGATTGTATTATGGATGATCAGGAACTGGTCATTAAACAGAGGTGGTCACAGAATACAACTCATTTACTATGCTAAATCACTTTAGGGTCGGAAGGTTCCTTAAGATGAGCGGTCACATGATGACCCAGCCTAAAAAAGACAATCTTTAGGACCCAAAATAGGTGTCTGCTAGAGACAGGCTTAACTGAATAACAGGCACAAATCACTAAAATAACCATTTATGTCTCCCCAATGTGTTAGAATAATAACAATCAGGATTCTTTCAGAAGAAGAATGACATACTCCATTGACAAAAAGCAATAAGCTAGAGGTGTTGCAGTATTAGAGATGACTACATGTAATAAGCTTGGCTTTAGTCAATATTACAGGTGATATTACAATTAGTTATGAGCAAAATACAATCAAACATGTCCACAAGCTAGACCACCGACTAGCCTATTTGGTCTTAAATATGGGTGGCTCTTTAAGATGGTAGCTCTTAAAGATGGGTGGTTCTGTAATACAGGAGGGGTTCTGTAAGACAATGTGGTTCTGTAAGACAGGGATTCTGTGAAACAAGGAGTTCAGTAGAATAGGGGAGTTCTATAGGACACGAGTCAGGGTGTATGACAGGGTGTTCTGTATGGCATGGGTTCTGTAAGTCAGTGGGTTCTGTTACGCAGAGGTTATGGGAAACAGGGTGTTTTATATCACAGGTGGTTATGCAACAGGTTTTTATATGACAGATGATTCTGGATGGTGGGGGGGGGGGGGGCTGGAAGGCAGGTGGTTCTGTAACACATGGCGTTCTGTGTGACAGGAGAGTTCTGAAATACACAGGGTTCTGCGCAATCACATGCCATGGGGTTCTGTAGGACATAGGAGTTCTGTAGGACACAGGGTTCTGTAGGACAAGGTGGAGTTCTAAAACAGGTGTGTGTAATATAATCAGTATTACATCAAATAACCTTTTACTGATCAATGTTGGTCAAGAAATTATAATTATCGTCATAGACAATGTCGATTCTCAGGCCAAGTGATTGTAGCAGACAGCTTGAAATGGAGTAGACAAAGAAGGTATACCTTGCAACAACAGAGCAACTGTATTTAGAAGACATTTTGGTGACCATGCATGCTTATGTAAGACAATTTGATTGTAAACTGATGACAGTCTAATGTGACACACCCATGTCATGACAACTGTTTAGATGTTGAGAAACGTGAATGCTCAGCTCTCACATCGCTGCCGCCAACCCACCCCAATCTAAATTAACCATTTATTAACTGTCCGACTGCTGCAAGCCACAGGACAATAATTTCAATGGACAACAACACTGGACATGCTGAATATTTTGACAACAATTTGACTGAAAGTTGTTGGCGGCTTAGCAACTACCAACTTTCACTCACCTTGTTTTCAAAATATTATACATATCCAGAGTTCAACTCCATGGAAAATGTAGTCTGCTAATGGCCAAGAATAGACAAACAAATGTAAATTGATACTTTTAGAATGACAGTTATCAAGCCAGGCATTCCGATGGTAAATTTTCAAAAATAGTTTTCTCATGTCCTGCAAATGGACATTCCTCTAGACAACTACACAGGCCAGTTTTGGACAACCTAAGCATTAAAGGGTTAATATTTAGATTAGCAGAGGGTGGGATGGGGCAACAAAGATCAGAGTGATCTTGTTTCAAAATATTCCACAGAATAATTCTTAATTAAAAAGTACGTTTGATTTGTTGGTCAGTAGTATTGTTGTATGCGGTCAGTGGGGTTGAAGTGGTGGATATCATCTCTACATGGGATACAAATCTGGTTTAAGGAATTACTACTGTATATAAAGGTTGTGTATTAATCTGATACAGCATTGTATAACGCTGTGTAATACACTGTGTTACTATGGGTGATAATTCACCTCTGTTACCAAGTCTTAGCTAAGGTCACTGGCTGGAAGTTCATTAAGTAATGTTGGATAAAATCGGGTAATAGCTATTCTAGACAGAGGTCACGGATCCATGTTATGCCTAATGGCCTCAGGATCACTCTCTACAGAGATGTTATCGAGCCAGTCATTCCAGTGGTAAATGTTAAAAAATAGCCTTCTTTTGGTTGCAAATGGATATTTCTCAAGACCACTGGAGAAGCCACTTTTGGCTGCTATGAGTGTTAAATGGTTAAGAGGGCAGCCTCGCAGACTCATCATTTCCATGAAGATCATCAGATGCACTGTATGGTTTATGTATCACAATGGAGGATTACACGTTACCCATCAGTCAAATGACATTATAATGAACTACATGACATGTAAGCTGATGTCACAATCAATCATGGCATAGCTAAATTCGTCACAACGCATAATTGATGACGACTTAAGCATTGTTGTACGAATTGTACGTCTTTACTATTTAATAAACATGCTATTGAATATTTTGAAACAAATTTGACTGGACATAGGCAGCAACAGCACCCAGTCACCTAGGCAACTTAGTTTCAAAATATTCAACAGCTTACCTGCATAGTTTTCTGGAAACTGAGTGAGGGTGGTTCAGGGATTGATCGATCCCAACACGGGCGAAGTGAGGGTGGAGGTTAGCTAAAGATGGGCAGTGCAGTTAAAACTGGATTCATCTATTATGTAATCATGATGGGTCCAAAGCTTGTATCAAAGTTTGTGTTTGCTATTGGACTGCAATATTACTATCTGCACAATAGAGTACAGACATTAACCACTTTAACCCTAATATCATCCAAAAGCAGCTTATCCAGTGGTCTTGAGAAATGTCCATTTGCAGACTAAGAGAAGACTATTTTTGAAAGTTTCCAACTTAGTGGGGCGGATATGTAACAAATTTGAGGTAAGATGTTCCATTCTGGCAGAAAGCATGAAATTTGGCATATAAGTGGTTTACGGTATGCTGAACATAATTAGATGCGGTGCCACGTGATTCTACCAAGGGAACCCATTCAAAATGGCGGATTCAAAATGGCCGCCTTCCCAGCAGAAAATCTGCATTACTCAAGTTCTAGATGGAGTAGAGGGCTGGAATTGATGTCAAATTCAAGGGTTTCTTGGGTCACTGGTTATGATTTTACCCATTACAATACTCTAAATAGATAAACATGCTGAAAAATATTATTATTATTATTATTATTATTATTATTATTATTATTATTATTATCGTTGTCATCATCGTAACATTTGTAAATTAGTAGTATTATTGCTAAACGTTTGTACACACATGTTCCAGGCGGAACGTTTTAAAAACAAGTTTTCGCTACTCAAAACAATTGGTCTACACGTTTTCTCCAGTAAAAGTAATTGTATGCCGGCCCCTCGCTTCGCCAAGCATTATTTCGTTGCAGATTTCCATATAATTATTGTAGTTTCCTAAACTCACACTGACTATTTAAATATATCAGAATACATAGCTGCATAGCAATCACGCACACGCATATTGTGCTCTGCTTATAGACAATAGTCTATTATATTCTCGCATTCAAGTCAATATGTCAAAGAAAGTGAAATTGACATCTGATTCCACAGTGGATTTAGCACACACGAACTGGCCCCTGTGTGTTATTTGCCAGCAGTCCACAACGGAGCATCTCATAGAGCCATGTAGTAACACAAATCGTGACAATGTGATTACGAGTTATAGGTCATTAGCTGATAACCTTGATAGGCTACAGCAACTCCATGCCCTTCCACCATACCTGGATCTATGTAGGTTGAATGATGGATCTGGAAATGCGGAGACGCTCATAGAAAACTGTGCTAGGTGGCACAAATCTTGTTGGCATCTCTGTAGCCGGACTCAGGTTGATCGCGCCGTGAAAAGAAATGCGAAATTAGAATCCAGCGAGGATCTCAGGTCACCAGTCAAATCTCGATTGAGGTCTAATTTCACTATGCCAAGTATAAATGACCCCACTCAACCACTGTGCTTTTTCTGTGACCAATCGATAGAGCATGACATTCAGAGCCGCAACAGCAAAATTTGACCAAAACATACGCAAAATGGTGACAGAACTGAGAGATACCAAACTTCTTGCAAAAATGTCATCTGGAGACATGACAGCATTGGATGCTATTTACCACAAGACTTGTTTGACAAAACTATACACACGACATAGATCTCTTTCGAGAAGTGAATCTGATATTGTTGACGATATGAAACCCGACTCTATTGTTCTTGCAGAGCTAATATCATACATGGAAGATCGTCAAGCCTCTGAGCATCCTATTGGCAGCATATTTAAGCTTTCTGATTTAACACGATTATACACTCGCCGTCTTGAACACATTTCGAGATTTTGCAGAGCACCTCTTCCTCCCACACATTGCTAGACAACTACAGACGGTTAAAAGATTGGATGTTGTATGGGACGTGTATAAAGCGGGAAGCTTGAAGACACACGCTAGAGAATTACGGGGACATGGTGAAGCTCTTCGTGTTGCATCGAGTACAAGACTCCCTCAAAGTTAGGAAAACTTTCCTACAAGTTGATGCAAACAAAACAGGCCTCTTCATCTTTCTCGCACATACATTGGAGTCATTCGAGCTACCAGAAGATACCCATCACAACATGTGAGGAAAACGTGCTGATGAGGCCAGAGCATGACGTCTCACAACTCGCGCCATGCATGCAAGATGAAGCAGATGGTAGAATGTTGCTCCACGCCTTCCATGCATATCACCAAGGTTATCGAACAATAATGATTCATGCTACAGATACAGCTGTCAAAGTCCTAGCCATACGGACAGCAAACTTTCATCATGTGTGTGATCTCTGGGTCACATTTGGCCATGGGAAGACCTTCCGCTATGTATCAGCTCATGGCATTGCAACAGTTTTGGGTGCAGAAGCGTCACAAGGACTGCTATTTATGCATGCTTTCTCTGGGTGTGACACTATGTCTGCATTTTGTGGGATTGGCAAGAAGACAGCATGGGAAGTTTGGAGGACTTCAGATCTATTCAAGTCACTATTTAGGAGACTGTCTGATGCCCCGGCGTCTCTGTGTGACAATGACATGGAAACGCCGGAGAGGTTTGTCGTACTACTGTACAAACGCACATCACCATTGTCAAAGGTTAATGAGGCACGAAAACGGCTTTTCGCCTTTGGCAACAGGCAGCTAGAAAACATTCCTCCGACCAGTGCAGCTCTGCTGCAACACGCCAAATGTGCTGCGTTCCAGGCAGGTCATCTTTGGGGCCAATCACCCCGCGCAAATGCAAAAACGCCATCGCCAGCTGACTGGGGTTGGGTCAGAGATGGAGACACTTGGTCACTGCAATGGAGTTTGCTTGCAGACGCATCTAAGGCATGCCGGGAACTCGTGAAATGTGCTTGCAAAAGTAATTGCACTGGCAGATGCAAATGCTATAAATCCAACTTACCTTGTACACAGTTGTGCCCATGCGGTGCACAGTGCATGTGACGTCTGTGAATCATGATTCAACAATCAACAGCATCATGTATAGCCTTGCATACTCTAATAGGATAATTGAACGTGTCTATAACGACCATTACTTGGTTCGATATTAAGAAATCAAGTAATTAAAACTATTTCTAGATGCTATATTGCTTTTGTTCTCAAGAGATGGATCTTTTAGATAACACATCTTAAAGAGCCACTGTCTTTTGACATCAAACACAGGTGGTCGCTATGGAAGGACTGATATTTACATATTTAGAGTATTGTAGTGAGTAGAATTATAATGATTGACCCATGAAACCCCTAATTTGACATTAATCCCATCTCTCTACTCCGCCTAGAGCTCGAGTCATGCAAATTTTCCGCTGAGAAGGCGGCCATTTTGAAACCGCCATTTTGAATGGGTTCCCTTGGTAGAATCATGTGTCACCGCATCTAATTATGATCGGGATACCTTAAACCACCTATATGTCAAATTTCATGCTTTCTGCCAGAATGGAACATCTTTTTCACATATCTGCCCTACTAACTGAAATGACTGGCTCGATAACGAAGCCAGTCATTCCAGTGGTACATTTTCAAAAACAGTCTTCTCTTGGTCTGCAAATGGACATTTTCTATGAGAAAATTTAAATTTTCCTGACCAAATTCGAGGGTTAAAGCCCTCAAATCTCTTACAATAGTGTCTCTATTTAATGGGATACAAGAACCTTAACTGTTACGTGGCTTGATCAGGATTAGCCTAGATCTCTGTAATGTACAATAAATCATGGCAGGGAAATTTCATTTATATGGACCAAGGTTGGCTGTATTTGTGAAAGTTACTAGTGGAAGTCATTCCAGTGATAAAATTTCAAAAAAATAGTCAACTTTGCAAGTGGGTATTGTTCAAGACCACTGTGAATACTGTTTTGAACATGAAAGGGTTAAATATAGAGGGATAGATTTGTCTATAGGTTTAACTGGCCTGTAGGAGCTTATGAGTTCTTGTATAATACTAAGCAATGACCAGTAACCAGGAGTGATAATTCTCTGTAACACTCAGTCCTGCTGTCAGTCTGTGCTGGCCAGTTACTGGGTATTTAAGGACAAGCCTGGATGTGTTGAAGTAATATTGAGTAAAAATAGATAACTGTTTCTAGTTAATAATATGATGTCATCAATGAGTGATTAGGGCAATGAACCAATAGGAAGACATAATCATGGGATATATATAGTACAGTTCTAGGTTAAGAGATGACCACTCTTTGATGGTCCTCATTGGTATAGAAAATTTAATCTTTTGCTTAGTGAATGTCCATTTGCAAGCCAGGAGATGCACATTTTTAAAAATATACCACTGGAATGACTGGCACCATTATAGAGCCAGTCATTCCAGTGGTAAATTTTAAAAAATACCTGTTTCTTGGCCTGCAAATAAGCATTCATTCAAAAGGCACTTTTTCCTTTATTTTCTTGACTATTAATGGATTAATATGAGATATTTTCAAAGCCATTTAACTTAATGGCTGTTACCAAAAGACAGCAAACACTTTAACTCAAGCTAATTTTCAAATTATCCAGACAACTTCATCCTAAAGATTAGAACTCTTCAGCATTGGTGTATGTGGCAGGGAGTGGGGGCTAGGACAGAATCATACAGCCACATCTAAACCCCACAACTGGATTTCCACCTTCCTTCCTCCCTCCCTCCTCCTCCCTCCCACCCCATGTAAATCCTCATCACATAGGCATAAGTGACACAAAGCACTTCTGGAAATTCAGACGACAATGGGTTACGCATTCAAGATACTTGTGTATTGGGTGTATATTGCCACAATAAAAATAGTCAGCATTTGACATCCTTGGACCTCGAGACCAACCCTCCCTTAATACCTACCACACCTGTGGCATTCCCTCCCTACCCACATAAGTGAAAATCCCTCCCTCTCTCCCAACTCCGACAGCAACCATCTCTCTCCCTACCCCCAGCAGTGCTTATCTCTCCCTGCCCCACCCATGTATTTCTTGAGTTCCCAGTTCTGTTGATGGATGTGTCACTCACCACAGGGGTGATCAGTGATTGTCTGCTGCACTAATTAATGATAGGTGTGAAAACACAGGATTGCTTCTAAAAACAAAGATCGACATAAGTTCCTGATAAACAATGGCATTTATACTGACCAGTAGACATCCAGGTGTTAAAGCAAAACAACTTAAGTTATTCAGTGGCAGGAAGAATTACCCTCTTCAAAGATATAGTTTACACAATTCCTTAAACATGATATAAGAAATAGTCTCCATTTAAACTAATTCTCCTGGATGGAGAAGTCAAGATTGGTCAAAAGCAATACATATTTTGGTCTAATGAATGTCAATCGGACACAATTACAAATTACCATCCATTCCCACTGGTAAATTTTCAGAAAACTAGTTTACTCTTAGTCTGCAAGTGGACATTTGACAAGATGACTGCAGATGTCAGTCTTGACCAGCTTGACCATGAAAGGATATATAAGTAAAAAATGTATAATCTTTAACAATAGGCTAGATTACTATTATCACTATAAAGCCATAGATAATTCATGAATAAACTTTGTGTTGATATGCATACAAATAAGAAGTTAAAATACAATCACACCAACATCTGGGTACCATAGAACTTTGTAATTATTATTGATAATTACAGGAAATTTAAGATTTAAAAAATGCATTTTGCAGTTATATCAGTAAATGTTACAAATAAGATATTATCAAAAATGTACAAATATACCAATGTCTTGAAAAATTGTTTAATAGACAATTTTACAAGCAGAAAGTTAATTTTTTAAATAATTATTTATTTGTTTATAAAATTAGTTTTAATGTATTTCGTACATTATAATACATCCATTGCTTAACTGTCTGGCCGCTAAATTTCTGCAGACTACATTTTCCAGCTGAAAAGCTAAGCCACCAACAACTTTCAATCAAATTGTTTTCAAAATATTCAGCAGGGCCAGAGTTATTGCTCATTAAAATTATTGTTTGGTGGCTTGAAGCAGTCAGACATTTAATCGCATTGATTATGGAATCAATATCAATTGTATTAATCTGATTGGCTCAGGGGGACTTCAATTCACACACTGATTGGTTGAATAGCACTGTGATGGAGCATGATTGGTTTAGTTTCTGGCTTAATGCCTGCTGTACCGCTGTGTGTGTTTTGCTCAGCCTGGTCAGTTCTGGTCAGTAAGGCTTTGTTAGCAGGGACTGCCACTCTGGACTAATCACATCTATTATGTAATGGTCAGTAATTATTTCTTCAAGCTTCACCAAGCAACCAATCTGTCTGTAAATTCCATTCTCCAGTCTGCATGGTCAGCGAGGAGGGACTGGCTGGTCAATCCATTGATACTGACCATTGTAAATATCAATATCAGTAAATAGTTCCTGAACCCTTACTGTTAATGTCCTTACAGTCTAAATGGTTAAAATAAACAATACTCTTTAGGTTCCTGTAGAATTATTTTTAAAACAAATTGACTGAAAGCTTTTGATCCATATTTCAGCAACACCTTTCACGCATCAAGTTATTCAGTATGCTTTGCTTGAAGCGTTTCCAAAAACATTATTTTAGCCATTCAAAATGAAAAATGTTAATCAGTCCTATGCAAGTATTAGGGCATAGTTCAGCCTGTTGTTGCCAAGGAGATGCTGCTAACAGGACAACAAGCATCAAATAATAACTCGACTCCATCCCTAACCACCCCCCCCACCCCCTACACCTAAACACCCACATGACAGATGGGGTAATTTCTTCTGCTTTTGTATTGAGCTGGTATTTATGTACCTTGTCACACCTGTTCAAAATTGATTAATAAAGAGAGGTCACTGAACGATCTTACAACTACAGATGACTGACTGGATTTCTCAATTATAGATAATGAAAAAATATATATTCTATGTTTTCTTTGAACAAAATATTTGTAATAATTATACCCGATATTATTATCCCAACGCGTTTTGAAAAAACACAGAGGGGTATTTCAATCGACTCTGTCCGTCCTTTCTTGTGTCAGTCTGTCTGTCTCCTCTGAAACCATTTGGTAGACAATCAAATTTGCTAAGTGAGTTACCAATATGATTGCTTACTGCAAGAAGACATTCACATTAGGCTCCTCCCACAGGGTTGGGAGGGGGCTGGATGGGTGTGTGAGCAGAAAGTCAAGGTTGGCGGAATTCGACCAAATTTGCTATGTTAGTTACCTATATGATTGCGGATAGTGATAAGACATTTATAGTATAGTCTCTAATCAATAATGCAGTCTTATCACATACGCCATTGTCACAGAGTTGTTTTAGCTTTGCAAGTATTGGGTTAATTTGTTTTAGCACACCCTATGCAGTAGGCATAAACTTGACAGATTATCTGAGGTGGTCTCTACAGGGTGTCAGATAAACTGTGTAGTAACTCTAGCTAATGTATCTGGTGAGAACAGGGGTGTTTATTTAACTGTTAGCTGGGTGCTACCCTAACATAAACAATCACACCTTCAGTAATCTGAAAATCCTCCTCATTAACAAGTTTAACTAGGTCTAGATTCCATTATTGTTGGGTATTTTATACACAACACAAAAATATATGGAGGATATAAAATGAGAGTTGGTTTAATAGTGAATAGACTACTCTTGCTGCCCTGTAGGTGGGGCTTAGAATACACCTTCCGTATCTTCTGCGTGTCGTAAGAGGCGACTAAAGGAAGTAAGGTTGAGGTAACCCTGACAGAAACCTTGAGTGCTGAAGACGGAGGTTCCAGGCCGCACGGCGCACTCTAATAAACCATGGATCCACGCACTTAACGCTTATGATCATGTCGATAGTCACTTACAGGACTGGCGGTATGATCAGCGAACGAAAAGAAGAAGAAGACTACTCTTGCTATTTTTAAACTTAGCATTTAACAGAATTAGGTTTGGTTTGTATTAAACAGATTTGAAGTTCTTAAAATTTGCCACTGCATTGACTGCCTCAATTATTAAACCCGTCATTCGAGGGATAAATTTCAAAATAGTCTTCTTTTGGGTTGCAAATGGCCACTTTTTAGGACTACTAGTGTAGAGGCCAGTTTTTGACAAGCTTCGCCAGTAAATGGGTAAATCTCACAGTACTGTTACAAACTTATTTTATAAATCTACGTTCGTATGAAAAATTTTAAAAAGCTGGTGTAAATTATAAAATAAATTACTAAGTAAAATATTTGTGTGTTTTAGAACTGAGAATAATGCGGTCATTAAATTTCAACTAACAGAACAACATTTACCTACACATAACAAAATCTTACATCTTAAAATTTAAATACATTTCTGTTTTACTATAACTAGAGAGTAGTCGACCTCTAATTGACCTTTCCTCTAGGGAGCTTTGTCACATAGAACAGAAGCGGGGCATTTACAGTGTTAACCCTTACCGCTCAGATATCAACATTTTTAATTTTCAAGTTAAAATAAAAGATGAGCTGGTGTTCAGTTTTCAACAAATTTGGTAGAAGATGGTGCTGTCGTAGACAGCAAAATTATCTACCAAAATTGTTGAAAAATGTACACCAGTTTCTTTGCTATTGACACAGTAAAAGATAGAATATTGACATGAGAATGGTAAGGGTTAAAAACACCATCACTTATCGGTATTACATCACTTGGCGTCACCATAGTAAACAAACACGTGAAGGAGACAGAATGATTGACAGATTGTTGACAAGTGCCCCGCCCATACATGTAACCAGACATGGCAAATCTACTCTAAGTAAATATCTAATACCATTTATGCAGACGAGGTTCTAATTAAGTGGTGAGGATAACCTCTATTAAAACAACGTTAACAGTTAAACTCTCACATTAGAATTACATAATCTGTTTAATGTTTTGTTTTTGATAACATGGTTTTCTTTATCACAAACATGATTACCATAACTTCCATCCACCCGCTCTCACGTCTGCCCTCACAACGCCAGCTCTCACAACGTCCGTTCTCAAAACGCCTGCTCTCACAACACCCGTTCTCACAACGCCCGCTCTCACAACACCCGCTCTCACAACATCATATCATGAGCAATGTCTTCACCTTTCTTTCTGGACACTACAAGTGCACACCAAAAATCACTCATGATATACATTAGAAATATATTATTATATAAATGAATCTAGCAGTAAAATTTGTTACAACAATGGATATATATATATATATATATATATATATATATATATATATATATATATATATATATATATACACATATAAAAGCATTGGTCGATGTTAGTGGTTGTGGTCGTGATGATGATGGTGGTATGTATGTTTGGTGTGAAAGTGAGACTATGCTATGTTATGGATAAAGAGATGAATAAACATGACAAAAACTCACTTCCTACAATCATTGCAGAAAATTTGCATATGAATCACATTTTAAAACTTAATTTTGCATATAATTAAAATCTTCCTCAACACAAGGATATTGGAATAGAAGGAATCATGATTCTTACACCTCATTGTAAGTGGCTTGCTTTAGATATTATCAGTTACTTTGAGTGAGGTGATAGCATTACTGGGTATTACACACGATTACATGGACACCCTTCAGGTGCTTGTTAGCATTATATAACTAAGTGTTTGACTTTCCCTGGCTACACTACAGTGACTATGGACTCAGCTGATGGGAGAGACTGACACCATAAACTGAGACACATCATTTTACATAACTCTGAATACATAATCATGTGTAATTGTCTGCAGCTAGTGGACACACATAACCACTGGACTTGCAACTGAAGCAGTTATTCCAGCTCACTATTCAATCTCAAGGGAGATAACATTGGTGTAAAAAATAATCATCTGCTGACCGGGAAACATGTTTCTCAAGCATTAAATTAAGGATGTTATAATTTTGTGTTTGAATTTCAAACTTAATGTTATAATCTCATTTTTTAATTTCAAATTTGCCACTCACCACTTCAAGGAGGAGAAACAAGTTGAACAACAGTACTGCTTATAAATAAGTCAGAATGTTCCCAAAAACAGAAACATGATGTTAGTCCAATTTTGAAAATGATGTAAGAAATGTTCTGTTGAATATTTTGAACATGATTGGATATGAAGACATTGCTGCCTTATTATGATGTGTGACGTCACAGTATATGTGTGACGTCAGACTATTCATGATTTAATTAATTTATGGAACATGGATATGATGGGTTAATCCAGTATTACCATTTATTCCCGCTCCACTGTCCATGTATTCCATACATATGATCATGAAATAATGATCGGATAGTTCCCAATTCATATGCTAATTAGGCTCATGGCTGTAACTGATTACCACAGAGTATAGAATTGTACGATCTGTCCTAGCGGCCTAAGTCCATCCCACTATGTAACTTGGTGAACTATTGATCGATCTAGTGTTTTTGAAGTCGATGTTTGTACAGTAGACCAGGCATAAATATTACTTGAAATTAACATGACACATTCATTGCACTTGATTAGCATATTTATGATTGGAAAATAGTTCCTCTAGATTTTATTATATTGGTCAATTTAATTTTATGATTATTAACTTTTCTTGTATAATTATTATTCTTGAGTTTCTATTTTCAAGTGAGTTTTATCAAATTTTTATAAAATAAGATTGTCACCATCTTTAGGCATTATATGAACGTCAGCGCATTTATACATCAAACCATGTGTTCGTTCATGGTCACTCTGGCCTCTGCAGTGGTCTTGGGGAATATCCATTTGGAGGCGAAGAGATGACTATTTGTGGAAATTTACCACTGGAGTGCCTGGCTTGATAACCGACCCAGTCATTCCAGTGGTAAATTTCCAAAAATAGCCCTCTGCAAATGGATATTCAAGAAGAAAATGATATGATTTTCTTGACCAAATCTACCCATTAAAGGCTTAAAACTCACATGTATCTGTTTTTTGTTTTGGAAACATTCTGAGTTATTTATAAGCTGGACTGTATGACTAATGATTGCTGTATATTTTGTTTTGGAAACATTCTGAGTTATTTATAAGCTGGACTGTATGACTAATGATTGCTGTATATTTTGTTTTGGAAACATTCTGAGTTATTTATAAGCTGGACTGTATGACTAATGATTGCTGTATATTTTGTTTTGGAAACATTCTGAGTTATTTATAAGCTGGACTGTATGACTAATGATTGCTGTATATTTTGTTTTGGAAACATTCTGAGTTATTTATAAGCTGGACTGTATGACTAATGATTGTTGTATATTTAGTTTTGGAAACATTCTGAGTTATTTATAAGCTGGACTGTATGACTAATGATTGCTGTATATTTTGTTTTGGAAACATTCTGAGTTATTTATAAGCTGGACTGTATGACTAATGATTGCTGTATATTTTGTTTTGGAAACATCCTGAGTTATTTATAAGCTGGACTGTATGACTAATGATTGCTGTATATTTTGTTTTGGATACATTCTGAGTTATTTATAAGCTGGACTGTATGACTAATGATTGCTGTATATTTTGTTTTCATTGACACTTAGATGACAATATTTATACGAGCTAGCTAGCTGCTCTAAGGTGGCCCCTCAGTAATAACTGTATCCAGGGGGTTGATTAGTGTTACAGAGAATTACTTGAAATGTCACACTGGTCTCTGACTTGTGTTAGGTCAGATTACCTGTCCTGATTACCTGCAGTTATGCAAAGTTACCTGTCCACACCTCAGTGAGAGCTTCACCGCTGGGATAATAATCATGAATAGGTGATAAAGATTAGAGGTCAAACAGAGGTCAAATCTAACCATATAGACTGCCAGACTGCTCATAACTAGATGTGAATGAGTTAGGCATTATGTGAGATATTGTGTGTTTATGTGCACACTGCATTAGTATTCTGATTATTATCTTGAAAATATAAATAGATGTAGATTTAGAAATGCAAAAATACTGAATATCTGTGCAGCTAAAATCACCTATATGTTTCATTAAATATTTAATATGTGAAGATATTTTGTACAATTATATTAACTTTATTTACTCTCTCTAACTTTATGATCAGAATACTTACCCAGGATTTATTATCATAAAATTTATGACATTTGAAAGCAATGTACATGATTTATTTGATAAAATAATTTTTCGAACAGTTAGCCAGTTTCATAATTTCATTAAATGTTGAAAGCACATCTTTAGAATCAACAACCCGACACCCCTACTGACCAGTGGGAACCCCTGGAAATGTTTGGCGGGTATAGGGAAGAAGTGAAGCGCGGGTTTGCTTCGTTGTGGGATCCTTGGGAGGTGGCTAGGAAGGGTCCTCCTCCCAATGAATGAACGGTTCGGGCATTCATCCGCAGGAAATATTTTAAATTGGATCAATGGCGCACAGTGTTATGTGTGATATTTGTACCAATATGAAAGTGTATTAAACAAGAGCAGTCAGAGATTGCACGGGAAGCATTCATGAGGCGTAGTTAAGTACGAAAAAATTCATAAATATGTCGTAAATCATAAAAAAAAACCAACTTAAGTCTGTATTTACCTACATTAGATGAATATTTAGCTGCCTATTCGTAAATACGATGTAGTCAGGTCTTCTAAATATGTGCAAGCATCTAGGCGCATAACTTAGGCACACTTCATGAATACCCTCTGTCTCCCATTTTTGTCACATTGTAAAATGTTTTCAGATTTTCTAGATTTGTTCGCATTTTCTGGATTTTTTTAGATTTTTCAGATTTTTTTAATGTTTTCGCACCACACTCAAGGTTGTGAAACCTAGTCTTCCATGTGTTAAAATTTGAGCATAATCGCACTAGCAGTCTCCAAGATATCCACAAATCCAGAATTTTATCCGATCCAGATCTGGGTTCTTTTATTGAGATCACAGCCAAATTCCAGAGATCCTGTTCCACATCAAGTTCCTTTGTTGTGTTAAAATTTGAGCTAAATCGGATCAATAATATTTTAGATACAGCTCCGAACACAGACAGACAAACACGCATACGTTGCACGCACTGACCAGACCACAATACTATTTTCCTCTTACTGAGTGGGATACAGTAATACATTTCTGATTTATTTAATCCACTTTATCTTGAATTGACCCAGATTCAATATTGAACACACTGTTCAATATTGAATCTGGGTCAATTCAAGATAAAGTGGATTAAATAATGTAATATGTTAAGATTGGCAAAGAAAATCAAAATGTTTGGTTAATTAATATCCATTTGCAAAGCGAGAGATTTTTTAAAACTTACAACTGGAATGACTGGTAAGTCAGATTTTCCAGTAGTAAATTAAAAGAACTAATGTCTTACTTTGCAAATACAGATTTTATTAATGCGACTACAGAAACCATTTTGGCTGACTAATGGCCAGCAAAGGGTTAAGTACTTAGATCCTAGATGTATAATCCATTTGCAATGTAGGTCAGTTTGTAGTGGTCATTTATCATATTCCCCAGACAAGAGGTGCAACTGTTGAGCAGAGCTGACCAGCCCACACTGACCAGTGGAAATAGGACCTTACATAAGCTTACCTAACTGAAAGACAAACCTCATGCTCTGCTTCCTTTCATCACCCTCCCACTCCATCAATAAGCAGAGCAATGACCCCTCTCCCCACCCTCCTCAACAGACCACCCCAGACCAAGTCATTCATCCCTTCATCAATAAGCATAGCCATGTCCTGTATCCCTAGAGGGAGGCTGGGTGGGTGCGTGACCACTTCCTCCAAGCCTCCTTGAATAAGTGTCTATATCCACTCCCACCCGCCTACACCAGCTCCACCCCATCATAACAACAACTGAATCTAGAATCAACGTGATTATTTAAGTTTGCCCTCTTTATCATGTATTATATAACATTAGGACTGACTCAATTTGTTCTGTCCATCTAAGCTTTTAGTACAGCGTGATCCTGCTAAACATTCCCTACACTGTCCTATTGTGATGCTTTGTGAAGGTGATGTAGTGCACTTTGTGGCCATTGTAAGCGTATTTCTATCCTCTGTAGACTGCTTCGGTGTAAAGGATATCTATCATTCAGCTACTGTGTGAGGAAAATCAGAATTTAACACATCCCCCTGGAATGAAGACTGAACATCAGTCCTCAGGGTTCAAATAAAACATGTGGCTGTCTATACAATGATAAGTCCCTGAAGAAGCAAATTCTTTATGATGTATACTATATTCTATTGAATATTTTAAAATTAATATGATGGGAAGCAAATGGCTGCCTAAGGCAGCAATGGATTCCCCTCATATAATTTCAAAATATTCAACAGCTTTCCTTTTTGTTTGCTCTGAAATTGTATCTGTGAAAGCATTAATGGACTGTTGCAGTTATTGCCATGCCCCGCCCATCTCTAGCTAAGCTCCACCCACACCTGAACTCCCTGACTATCAATTTCCAGAAAAATATACAGCTGTTGAATATTTTGAAACTAATTTAACTTTGTGGCATTGCTGCCTACAGCAACAGTGCCCAGTCAAATTAGTTTCAAAATATTTAAGAGCATGTTTATCAAATAGCAAAGACATACAATTCGTACAATGTGTCAGACTATTAAGCGTCTAAGATGAACTAAATCGAGTCATTCATGACGTAAGTGCTTATGACATCATCCTACATTAGTAGATTATGACGTCATATGATGGATGGATAATCCGTAATTAATAAATTTGGTCAAGAAAATCGAAAGAGTTACTCATTGTCTATTTGCAGGCCGAGATTTTTTTAATATAACACTGGTTATTAATCAGTAATCAGTTCTAGAAGATAAATCTAATCAGTTCTAGAAGGTAAATCTAATCAGTAATCAGTTCTAGAAGATACATCTAATCGGTAATCAGTTCTAGAAGATAAATCTAATCAGTAATCAGTTCTAGAAGATAAATCTAATTAGTAATCAGTTCTTGCTAAATCAATTATCTGCATTTAGCTACCAGAATAAGATTTTTATGCTTGCATACACTCCTCCCCATGCCTATTCCTATAAATATGGACCCTCAATCAGGTTAAACATCGTCGTGTCGT